>JAMKCH010007285.1:0-31481 GCA_023653785.1 Ophioderma brevispina | reverse complement strand
CTATCGGACCCTTGAAACAAGCATTGCTCATAACACAAAACTGCAAGATTGGCATCAACTCATTTTGGTGATTAAGCTTTTCTCAAGGATATCTACTGAACCATGAATAACAGAAGGTGCTGCTGAAGCAAGAAATGCACCTTTAAAATGGCCCCTAGCTATTTTACTTCAAATTCCTGAACAGGGCCATTCTTCGTTCACGTTTGTGACCAAAAACCGGTGATTTTTTACTTTCAGCCGCAATGCCGTTTTTGTCAACGTAACCAATCCTTTATCACTTTTTACAATTATTAATAACATTCAGGTCCAAACCTAACCAAAAATAATGTTTCGACTTTTGGTAGATTGGTTATTGTCATGGTTGCCCCCCTAAGTTTGGTCACATGTGTACCATCTGATGGTCACAAACGTGACCGAACTTTATTTTCCCCCAATGAGAATAACCATCGAGTGAAAGTGGATACATTTTTTTGTTAGGCTTAGACTCAAGGTTATTAATATGTTAAAAAAAGGATACCGATTGTACTTGACAACAGCATTGGTTAAAGTAAAAAATCACCGGTTTTTGGTCCCAACTAACGTGACCGAGAATGGCCCAACACCCTTTGTATGTCCCACACCAATAGAAAAGTAACCTGTTATATACAAAGAAAAAATGTACATTAGGACAAGATAGCTTAGCTTTTTTTAAGAATGAATAAAAGATTCTTACTTTTGTTGTCAGGTGACATTTTTGGTGTACTTTCTTCTTTAATAATGCATTTCCTGGTCTTGCAGGATGATGTTTGTCTAACTGATTGTGATGTATCACATTTTCCTCTCTCAAACAAAATTGTGCTGGTTTAGTTTTTGCTTTTCTAATGGTCCTTTTTTCAATACAGCTTCTTTGTGAAATTCATAATTGTACAGCAATTCTGTGCTCCAGTCTTATCCATTCTTCTACAATCTTTTGCTGGTCTGTCCATGGTCACCAGCCATCTGATCGGGATTAGAAGTAGCCATTTTGGATCTTTATGTGCTCCCACCAGAAATTCAATCTATAAGATAAGATGGTAAAGGAATTTGATAAAATAATGTGTAATGCCACTCAAAGTTTAGCAATTAAATTAAATTTTTTACAAGGACTGTAGAATTAATTTTCAAAGTTTTGACCCTGGGCATCACTAATGGTAGCAATCTGCTAATTACCCAACACAACGATGATAACGCCCTCTGAGTAACCAATCAAAACAGCTTCTATTTCCTTGTTGTGGGGGATCGGGTTGGGTCTTCCCTCACTTCGCACCCTGTGTCTGGGCCCAGGTTTGACCCGCATTCAGGCCTGCGATTTCATGTGCGTTTTGGTTTCCATTCCATACTTACTCGGCCTCCTCAGTTTTCTCTGGGTACTCCCGGTTTCTTCCTGCTTTTAAAACTGGCCTTTCTCTCGTTCCCTAAATATGTGTATATTATAACAGTGTCTATAGCCTACTTGTTTCAAGGCGCTCCAACTGTTCAACTGGTTCACACATCATACAAATAATTTACAATCATATAGGCAGAAATCATGTGAGGAGTGAAGCATATTCCCCCGGGTGGGGGGCACCTAAAAATAGGTGACAGACGGGGAGTGCGGGCACTTGACCCGCCCTTTTTTAAACCTGCTGTCAATGAAAGACCCCCTTTTTTAAACCTGCTGTCATGAATGAACCCCTTTTTGAATCCTGTCACTGAAAGAACCCCCTTTTTCTTTACTCTCAATTGATGCCTCCCATTCTAATCAAATGTCCCTGATGACCCCCTTATTTCTATTTCAAATGCTCTCACAAAAGCCCCTTTTAATGTTATAACAAGATAACTGTGTTGATGGCTAGAAATTTGCCCGAGAATCTGACACCCTTTTTTTCACAAATGTAAGCTGCCTCAGTGATTGACCCTAGATGTCACCCCCCTCTTTTTCCCAAAATTTAAAGCAATAAAAAAAATCCCCCTTTTTTTCCTTTGTTAAAGTTCCTCGCGAATGCCCCCCTCTACTTTGAAAGTCCATCCGCCCATCCCCGTCACTTTCATATATGAGTGCCCTCCCCTGACCATATTCCCTCCCCCTCCCTAAATAAATAGCCATACCATGGCAAGATTGGTTCTATCACACACCTAATCTGAAGTCTCTCCAATTCACCTGTCCTATGTTCATGCTTCCACTCAAGTTTAATATTTCAACTCTGAACGCTATCGTCCTGATTACCAATTCAGTGGAACAATAGAAATTGGTCGCCTTACCAGACAGCCTTGATCATAGCTCAATATTATATTGTGTCCGTTACATAGAAGCAGCCTAGAAGGTTTTGATCAAAAGAGATTCTCAATATCTGAATACGGAAAATTAGATAAAATATAACTTTGCAAATATGAATGGTCTGCCTATGGGGGTCAAAAATTGCAACTGCTGCTCCAAATCGAATGAAATATATAGCTCAAATTATTCTTAGGTACCTCAGGAGTAAAAAATTCAATTGGGTCACATGCTTGTGGTGCCTCCTTTCCAAGCTATTTGGGAAAGTTATCCAAGATTTCTTTGTAAAATGTAATCCAAAAAATATTTAATGATACTGATCAAAATAATCTTTTTATTTTGCATAAGGTCTCCACCCTGTACATACTTGGACACTTTTAAATGTAACTTCGGTATTATCCCTCAAATGAAATGGGACTTGATGCATTAAAGCAAGACAAAAGTAGCTACATTTTGACCGTCCTGCAGATAACTAAAAGAAATTGGAATGGCGACGTGACTTAAATTCATTTATTTATATTTATTTCTTACCTTGATTTTGGAGAAAAACAACTCATACTTCAGTCAATTTATTACCCTTTTATATTTCTATTTTCTTCCCTCTCTCATTTTCTTGATCCCATCCTCTCATTTTCCGCAAGGATGCAAGATTTTCCTGGAAGGACTCCCAAATTCCCACTTTTCCCGCCATGCTGAACTGACCAAAGAGGCAGGTACATACTAATGAAGTTGACCTCATTGGCCAATGCCATTGAAAGCTCTGAGTAGTTGTTTGAACTCGTGGTGTCTAATATCCGCGCTAGCCACGTACTGCATCATGGCAGCATTGATTGGTTGATCGCAATACACTATCACCTTGCGTCAGAGTAGTGTTGCGTTTTTTAATGTGTGACGCAGTGAAGGGGGACGTTTCATGCAGTACACGCGGTGAACCATCAGCTTGCCACCAGTGTCTATCCTATACACGAGAATACGATTCAGCATATCAAGCGCCGATATGTGGGGGTGCATCTGCTGGTCACAATCCTGACTAATTAGGATTGGTCTGCTACTTCTGCTAAGAATACTCCAAATTTGTTTTAACCTGCATATATAGTTTGTCATTAACAAATGTGGAGTTATGCAACCCACAAGTGAAATTTATTACTTTTCCCTGTTAATGCCTGCAGTTACTGTAGAAGTCTAAAGGTCTAGAAATGGGGGGAAAATTAATCAAAATATGAGACTGGTTAATCCTTGCTAAGCATCCTCAGTGAAAAAAGTAATCCGATCTGGAGCTTAAAATAAATAAACAGCACATTTTGGATTGATTCCTACACTATGGAAGGTTGATATTCTGAGGCATTTTCATTTACGGTTTTGTGAGGGGTGTAGCCAATTGAGCCCAGTGCCCTGAGGAGGCTGGTGCTGTGTGTGTGTGGGTGTGGGGGGGGGGGGGGTGCATGGGTGCCGGGCTAAGGCCATTCTTGGTGTAACTCGAAATAAAAATCACTGAAAAAATTCACTGAAAATAAAAAAGTAAAAAACACCAAAAAACACTTTTTGAACAAAAGAAAGAGTAACGCTGAAATTGTCAGTGTTTTTTCAGTTATTTTTCAGAGGTATCTCAAGTAGCTATTTTTCTTATAATGAGCTGTGACCCGTGGGTCGTAACCGCCAATATGGCGCTGCATTTGGATAACAAAGATTCCGGCCCAGCATATTCATGTTATAATTCCACGCTGAAAATCGCACTGAAAGTCTTTGTTGTCCTCAGCATGCAAAGATCTTGATGACCTAAATTACATGTACGTAAACGTAAAAAATCAGCCTCGTGACCACTGCAACTAAGACTCACTTGGCGGACAGTGCAAGGACACGTGCTCTTTGCACTACGCTACTAATCTGTTAATTAACACAAGGTCATAGGTTTGATCTAATTACTATGATTATCTAATTACCCATTGAGATATTTTAAACACTGCAGGTAAAAGCATGAAGTCTGGAGTTCATGCGATGTGGTTGGCGGCCGTGAAGTGTTATTTCGCGCGTTGGCCGAGCACGCAAGTCTGCCCGGCGATGACCCGCTGTAGATGTTGCCCGGTCGTGCCAGTATATATAAAAAATTCCTGAAAAAAGGAAAGGGCGAGCAAAGGGGAACTATCCATGTAAAAGGTCTGGGAAGGGAGTTTTGCAAGTTGACGTATGTGATTTTTTGGACATACTTAGCCGAGGCATACCAGAACGTAAATATTTACACAGAGTGACTAGGAGATTCATTATCCCTCTTACATTTAAGATTTTTAAAGGGAAAAAAAATGTGACCAATCACATACTATAGAAAATAATACACCTTATTCGGGAAAACAATCAACGCTATACTTACCCCACAAGATTGACCACTGCAGACTCACCCGCAGAACTGGAAGAAGCAATTCCAGATATTTTGCCTCAGACGGAAGTAAAGTATCTTACCCGGATTAGGAACACGTACCAATGTGATCAATACATTTTGTTTTAAATATTATTAAAGCCATTCCCAAAATATAAAGCTCCCAGTCAGCAACATTGTCACCCAATGACTCATTTTATATTCTTAAAATTTTATTCTGTCACCAACGACTTAAATTTTTCAAAAATGTTTTCAAAAATGTTGATCCACGCCATTGCACTATTTCAATTCATTACAAACTTAGAACATTCGATGACTGAATGAAATCTTACCTGTCCTTCCACCCAATCGTAAATACACATTTTATAAGAAGTTTGCAATTGCAATCGATCGATACTACTAAAAAATGAGATCAAGTCAATAGAATCTAGCGTAAAGGTATTTACAAAGTCACGTTTTAGCTCTCACAGCCAATGCATGAAATATTGGATGCCACTTTACAGATGGGATTTTGGATGAAGGCCGATCTATCAAGATGAAACTTTATATCCTAGATGGGCCATCCCCCGTTAAGCATCCGTTAATTCAATGCACGCATAACGATTTAAAGACCGAAGTTAACCGCAAATCACTGTAAAAAATTACAAATAAAAATATTCTTGAAAACAGATAGGCCTACTAATTTCATATTTTTCGTCACTATTTGGTTTTACGTGTTAAGCCAATGGCGATGTCAAAATTTGGGCATTGCTTGGCCCCGCCACTCCTGTTGCCTTTACGCCATCATATTCATGTTTTTTGTTTTTTAGTGTTACCCGTCGTGTTTTTATTCCTCACCGCTCAAGACGGTAAGGATGTGTGGAAGTGGTGATCGGCTTGGCTTTCTACTCTTTTGAACGTTAATATCTTTTGTAAAGACATTCTGTTTTCGCTGGGCTCTCTTTGAGCACATATTCCATAGACGTTTAAAAATTGCACACCATTCATAAAATATCATAAATGTAGATTTAGAGGATATAAACGGCACGAATATTTTCTGCAAACACTGCTATTTGAAAAGTTGGTCAAAACCCAAGCGCAGTAGGAGCGTGGTAGCGCGTAGGCTACCCTCGCCCAACAAACCTGTCGGTCTGCTTAGTTTCCCTGTTTCTACTGATAATTTGACAAGACGGGTAATGGTTTTTCAGATTGGGGTTGGGGCCGACTTCGGGATTATGGATTTGATTTGGGTTTAGTTTGTTGTTGTTTTTTGTTTCCTACAAAATCTGAAAACATGCTGATTGAGTTGTGATGGTACGTGGATTCTTGTTTAAAAAACGATTAATCTCCCAACTTGACAGCTGTGTTGGAAAGTCTATATTAATTATTAGAGATAGGCCCAGTTGATTTTGAAACCGCATAATTGCTGGTTCATTTCATCTGTCATCAAATGGGCAGGCAGTTCCTTATTTTTCATTGCATCAAAAAGTTTATTATACATGAGAAATAATATCTACTGACGCCGCTTGACCCGCTTGATAAATCAATATATGCTCAACATAAAAGACCCTATATATAAGGAGTTGTTAGTTCTGAAGTAGCGGATATGCCGATATTATTTTCCCGGTTTTTTATTATTAACAGCTATAGCTTTATAATATTTAACCCTTCTTGAGAACTCAATTAAGCAGTCAACTTTAACTATCATGCATGCCATGATGCCCATTGGTGGTAACACTTTCGATACTGCCGGCCCGCAATGCTTGTGCGTATGCCTATAAATGATATCCCTGGTTATCAGTTATAATCACAGTTTCCATTTTCCCTAGTATATTTTTTATTATTTTCTTATAAAACTGAATTGCAGAATTGCCCCCTTAAACTTATTCCGTGTTTTAACCCTTTTTTACAAAAAAAAAAATAATGTCACAGCGAGATAGCTCTAAACCTGGAATAAGTATGGGATTTGTGGAACGATGAACATGATGAACCGACTTTGAACGCGCTCATAGTTTATGGGCCAGATGAGCACAATGTTAAGACCTGTGGTCCAGTCATTTTTTTTGCTATGGTAGTATTTAACAACAATTCAAATTAAATATAAGTGGCGGAGTGTAATAAGCTTAGGACTTTTCCTGTAGCACACCCCGGTGATGGCAGCGTGCTCATTTCCACTGATATTGCTATGTGGTTTGGATTTGTATTTCACTTGTGAGTAAGCTTAGGCCCTGTAAGGGAGGGTGGACTCTGGTATTCGGTTTGGGTACCACAAGATTAAAAAAAAAAAAAAAAAAAAAAAAAAAAAAACGCGATGACTTGGGCAGGTCTTCAGACTTGCAATATAGGGTATCAAAATTCAACTGCCAGTCGCACATAGGCTTCAAATTTTTACTTTTAGTCTCATATAGAGTGTAAATTAGTAGGAATCTGTTAGATGGTATTTGTGGTGATATATCATGCCCAAAACAGACAAACGGTCCATAAAAAGAACGCAAATAGAGTGGAAACCCCAGGTTAAAATTCGTAGTAATATTGCCTGCCCAGGGTCTCGGATAGTGGTGTACTGGTTCCATTTGAATAGCCTTGGTCTCAGATAGGGTTATCCATATGAACCGTCTGGTCTCAGATAGGGTACCATTCCATTCATTTCTGTGGTCTTAGTCCATAGGTCACCCGCCGGAACCCTTGTAACTCGGGTGTTCCCTGCTCTGGTTGGACAGGTTACCCCCCCCCCCCCCCGAGTTAGATCGAATATTTCCACCTTTTAAGCCCTGCTGTGGCAGAGTACAAGTAGGATTATCTAAATCGCTTTTTCTCATTCACCTTTAAATCAGAATTTTTTTCTATATAAGCCCATTTTAAAAGCAGCCCTCGGAGATTTCCAATTCTTTGCTTGGGTGTGTAATTAATTAAAAATAGTCAACTGAATCGAAAGATAGATAGTCACATGCATAACATATTTTTAGAGTTCGCAAATAGAGAAAATGTCCAGTGTGTGGGGCTAATGCGTTCATTTATATTTGACTAGTTATCGTAAGGCACATGCTGGATGATTGTTTATATTTCAAAAAATCTTGGTGCCGATTCCTTCTCCCATGTGATTTTATTTATGAATATAAAAATTGGTAAGGATGGACTGGCCATTTATATAGAGTCTCCTTTGTTATTTGACCGAACGTTAATACCCATCTAAAAACTTGAATGCGACATTTGGATCTATATTCCAAACTGATGCAACCCCATTTGGCGCTACTGCAATTTTTTGCCAAATCAGTATCAATTTGCTGATTGCATGCTCACAGAAGCAAAAACAAATAATTGGTTCATGTTATTCTCCTCTTAGTGTAATTAAAAGACAAATATTTTGAGCAAATTATTTTAATAATGTGGAACAGCTCATCAAAAGCAAACTTACGTAGTGTGGCGGTTTGAAAAATTTACCGTTCTGAACAAAATATATATCGCCAAAACGCGCGGACGAATTTGGACACCTTATTCCCTAAAAAAATCCTCAATTAGAGAAGCACATTTAGTAATTTATTCATGATTGGTTCCTATAATTTATAATCATATAGAAGAACATTTGAATACTAAGCCACATTAAATAATCGTAATTTTGTCCGTTCCACCGCATAAGTCGCTTTCTTTTTTTCCGTCATGAACTGTGAAAATGTTCTTAAAAAGACGTCGTTTTTAAGGTGTTTAACTGTCAGCCAGTACTCAAAACGAACGTTCAAATAACTGTAAAGGGACTCAAAAACGTCCAAATACCTGTAAAAAAACGTCGTTTTATTAACTTGTTGTGTTCCAGCTGCCAGTCAAAACCCTGTTATTTTAATGAATCCTTTTTACACAGTGTGGAATTGTATTTCAGCACCCCGCTCTCTCTCTGCTCCTCATCTCTCTCTGGCTCTCTCTCTCTCGCTCTTTCTTTTCAATTCTAAGATTTTGTTCCTTTCCAATACGTTTTGAGTGTACTTTTTCCAACCAATCTTGCAAATTTCTTTAATATTTCACCTCTTATGTATTTGCCTATGTAGTTTATCTGCTAAACCTTTTAGTCAAAATTTCTCAAAACGGGTTCAAATATCAAGCTTTAAATACCTATTTGGGCCCTACATCATGGTTATGTTTTTGCTCATCGTCATTTTGTGATTTATTGGGTAATATTTTACCAACTGCGTTCCTGTTTGCCTGGATTTGCGCATAATTTGAGGTATAATAGTAAATCTCAAACTAAAATTCTGTCTTTTTATTCACGAACCATTGACCTACCGCCGAAAAAAATCATTACTCCCTAGCTTGCTGAGATCTATTCATCTCGGGTGTATCGTGTAATCACCTTCTGCGCTTCCTCCTAAAGTAGGTCCCGTTAACAAAACAACCACCCCGAATTGGTAGATGATTTGGTTAGTGAGTTACGAGTTCGCTGGATAGCTTGGACCGATATAGAGCTGACAGAGGGAATCAAATCTTTAGCCCCAATAGCTTAAAGCCAAAATACAAGTTCTACTAATTCTACCGTCTGATACTTGTCCTGTGGAAGGAACCCTTCCCCAGCTCCGACTAGGCTGGCTGACGGCACATCGTGGTATTAGACGTTAGCCAAGGAAAATTATAAAAAGTCGATGTTGCCGATACACTGAAGAATAGCCAAACCATCACACAATGTAAAAATAATAAAAAAAGTAAAAAAAAACTCTATGATTAATTTTAATTTACATAAAAAAAAATACTAACCATAAAATTAATTTAAAAAGAATTTTACAGCAACTAAACACGCTAATTTGCCTTCATTAACTGCTAGCTGCTCATGCGTCTAAATAACAGGGCCCTATACTGAAAGCGTTTTGTTTGTTTAACATATCAAACCCAAGTATAATTCATTCTGATGCCACATGAGTAAGACCAAAATTCAAAACAAGGGCCTACAACACCAAAGCGAAGGCGATCGGGCATTGTTTTGGCAATTGGTCCAAAATATGTGACACACTTTAATGTCACGATCCGGGGGTGTAAAGATCATCTGAGTTTTTGAAGTTCCATACGTTTATATTATATGCAAATGTTTTTATTGGATATACTGCCGTGTAATTCGTATATTATGCACTAAGTAAAACTGTTATTTTGGATAACCAATAGTCTATTTTGCCAGTCGCTTAATAATAATCTACGTAGAACCCCCCATTTAAAATATTATACCAAAGGGTAAATTTTGCTTGCACTACGATTGGCCACTGACCTGCTCCAAAGGTCAAATTTCAGAAAATGCGCACGAATGATACAAACTACACTGTAAAAACGTGTTTAGAATGTGAATGCAAGGTGGTGTTTAGAGGGTAAATGTTTTTTTGTTAGGTCATTAAACCTTTGTGTTTACAAATTAAACATTTGGTGTTTTAGAATATAAAACAGTTTGGTGTTTAGATCTTTGACATGTTTAAAGGAGATAAACGCGTCTACTACACTATATATATATATATATATATATATAATATATGTGTGGTTGGGTGTGTGGTGTGTGTGTGTTTGTGTGTGTGTTGTGTGTGTGTGTGTGTATACCTACCTCCAGGTTGTTTTTTTTTTCCGTAATATAGAAGACCTATTGAGTGTTGTACGCCTCAACTAATTACATTATATTTCTATATAGTGTCAATTTTTTAATAAAAGACAAAAATTCAAGAATAACAGTTTACACGAAGGGAACTGGAATCGGGATATTTAAGAAGTCCTACTGTTTTCACACCTATATAAAATGGCTTCCCCTTCATCAGGATTACATTTTAATCAAGACTTCTTACAATCTAAGTTCGATTTCTGGTACTTGATATAGAAATCATAGGCCTACTGCCTATATATCTATGGTTCTACTTGTTGTGCATGCATTTTTGTAGGCGGTCTATAAGTCAAGGCCGAGATTGCAATCTTTTTTCTTCGGTCCTTCCTGTCCAGCTCAACTGTGTTGTCAAACTTCTTTGATTCCACACTCTCTTCCTTCATTCTCAATCAGACGTATCCTTTTCCACTATAAACGATATTGAATGAAGCACAAAAGTTTTAAGAATAAAAATGGGATTTGTTTTTCTCTCATGAACCAAAACTCATTTGCCCCTCAATTCCTTAATCATAAACTTCTGTTTGTTCATAAAATGATTTACTGCAAGTAAGAAGTTGGCCTCCTACACTGTTTTTGTAAACACAACATTGCGAATTAAACTTTGGTTCATTGTAAGAAGTAGAAAAAACAAAAACGCATTGCTTTTACATAAGACATCTCTTAAAAAAGCAATAATTAATCATTTTAAATTAGGGCACACACCCTCAATTGTTTTTTGATGTGAGATTTCGGTATATTAGGTTTCTTTTTTAATGACATAAAAAAACTCCCTAAAAGTTTGGTCAGCTGTAGATATCAACCATTTCTTATGAAGATGTTTAATTATATCGGGTATCTCCGATCCTAACTGACTTGTTTCTACTGTAAAAAGGTGTCCATGTTTTAGTAATTTTCCTGGTCTTTTTGACTTAAAGATGCTATAAAACATATTTGAATTTGACGCTAAAGTTTAATTTCACAAGTTAAACAAGTTTCTAACGGGAAAAAATATTGCTCTCCCCGGTATAGCATAAATATGTTTGATAAAACCGAGTTCCGTAAGTCATGAAACTTACCCTGGACGACATTTCTTCTTCTTCTTCTCCCGGTGCAAAAACTCTCACCAGCATTTTGCTTTCCGCGATGACTCAATCGAGCTCCCTCCTCAGCTGCCTGTCCTAATCGCCCTCCCCAGGTGTCGGTCTCTTCGCGCCCTCCTGTCCAGCTCACTAGACGTCAACTTCTTTGATCCACAATCTCTTCATTTTCAAGCAAAATGTATCCTTTCCACCTACAAAAAAATAGATTGAAATGAGCACACCAGATTTTAACCTGAAAAAATAAATAATGATTTAACATACGCACCATTCCCATGGTTGGTCATACGTATTTTGGAATCTTCCCTCATCAGTTAATCAGAATGTTTGTAAACATGTTAGGAGGGGGGCCTGGTACCTTGAACTGGTCGGCCTGACTGTTACACACTTCGCTCACTGGGCAATTGTATCTGCTAGAGTTTAATACTATGGGTCATAACGATTCGCGGTAATGGATTCGCAGGCAACCAAAGAAGTGACGTAGGATTTAACTGGTCTATACTACAAGGCTAAACAAAAATGGGTGAATAAAATGCCTTTTTGTGAGAACCTTCCAGGTATTTTATGTCTCTGTCCTTAAGAAAGTCATTATGTAGCTTGATAGCATCCCGAGATAGCATATTGAAGCTTATTGAAATCTGGTTGATAAATCCGGTTTCCATAAGTCGTTGAAACTTACCCTGGACACATTTCCTCTGGTGTCTTCTTTCTTCTTCTCCCGGGTGGAAGAACCTCTCCCAGATTCGCTTTTTGGCGATGACCCAATCGAGCTCCCTCTCCCCAACTTTCGGCCCAGGAGTCTGTCCTCTCCTTCGTTCCTGCCTGTCCAGCTCAGCTTTTTTTGTTTATGACCGTCCAAAACTCTTTGACGCCACATCTCTTCAATTTTCAAGCAAAACGTATCCTTATCCTTTCCACCTAGATACAAAAGAATCTGCGACGGAAATGAGTAACCAACGTCTAATAAATAAATTATCATTCATTTCTCCTCGCCCCCATTTAACCAGAAGTTCCAGAACAGTACACATTTAATCATTGCTTATTATCAGTTTACTAATAATTACGCATTGCTTTTACATAACACAATGAAACCTTGATTGAACGGCAAAAACATAATATAACGGGGATAAGGTTTATTTAAAGAAATGGTGAACAAGGCATTAATAATAATTTAATGTCATTTGTCGTGAGAAAGAAGTGTTATAGCCTATAGTATATGGACTTTGCAAAACAGTGTTTCATAATTCATGAAACTTACCCTGGACAACATTTCTTTCTTCTTCTTATGGGTGCACGAACTTTCATCGGCTTTCCGCTTGTGGCGCTGATCCTCGAGCTCCCTCCACAGCTGCCTGTCCTAATTCGGGCCTTCTCTCCTGGTTCCTGCCCTAAACGCTATCCTCCCTGTAAGCCTGTCCAACTAGGCCCTCCCTCCCCCGCCCTACTAGACCCACCCCGGCTGTCTGTCCCTCCTTGGTTCCCTGTTCCACTATGCCCTCCCCGCCAACCTGCCCTACTCTCGGCCCTCCCTACCTGCCCCTACCTGGCCTGTCCGGCTGCCTGTTCTACTTGGCCCTCCCCAGCCCCTGTCGTCTCCGGGCCTCCCCATCTGTCCTAATCGTGTCTCCCCCCACCTGCCTGTTCCTACTCGGCCCCCTACCTGCCTGTTCCTACTCGGTCCTCCCCACCTACCTGCCTTCCTACGCGGTCCTCCCCACCTCTGCCTGTCTCCTCGGCCTCCCCACCTGCCTGTCCTACCTACTCGTTAATCCTCCCCCCCCTGCCTGTCCTACCGTCCTCCCCACCTGCCTGTCCTACCCGCGCCCCCCACCCACCCTGTCCCCTCGGCCCTCCCCACCTGCCTGTCCTACTCGGGCAACGGAAAAAAGATAGGGGGACAAAACGAGTTGTCCTCCCCACCCGCCTGTCCTACTCGTCCCTCCCCACCTGCCTTTCCACTCGTGCCTCCCCACCCGCCTGTCCTACTCGTCCCTCCCCACCTGCCTGTCCTACTATGGTATCACACCGCCTGTCCTACTCGGGCCTCCCCACCTCCTTTCCTACTCGTCCCCCCCCCCGCCTGTCCTACTCGTCCCTCCCCACCTAGCCTGTCCTACTCCGGTAGCAGTCCTTCCCCACCTTCCTTTCTACTCTGTTCCCTCCCCCCCCTCCTTCCCTCCACCTCTCCTCCCCACCCTTCCTTTCCTACTCCTTCTCTCATCACCTTGCCTGTCCTACTCGGGCCTCCCCCACACCACCCGCCTGTCCTACTCGTCCCTCCCCACCTGCCTGTCCTACTCGGGCCTCCCCACCTGCCTGTCCTACCTCGGGCCTCCCCACCCCACCCCTCCTGTCCCCACTTCGTACCTCCCCACCCGCCTGTCCTACTCGTCCCTCCCCACCTCCCTGTGTCCCTACTCGTTCCCCTCCCCACCTGCCTGTCCTACTCGGGCCTCCCCCCTTCCCCACCTGCGCCTGTCTCTCGGGCCTCCCCCCCCCGGCCCCGCCTGCCCTACTCGTCCCTCCCCACCTGCCGGTCCTAACTCTGATATCATCACCTGCCTGTCCTACTCTGCCCTCCCCACCTCGCCTGTCCCTACTCTGTTCCCTCCCACCAGCGCCTGTCCTACTCGGGCCTCCCCCCCGCCTGTCCTACCGGGCCTCCCCACCCGCCTTCCTCCTCTCCCTCCCCACCCGCCTGTCCTACCGGGCCTCCTCACCTGCCTGTCCCTAGTTTGGCCCTCCCCCGCTCCCTGTCCTACTACTCTGTCTTCTGCTGAACTCTCTGCCCTCACCATCTGCATCTCCTACTTGGCCCTCCCCAGCTTCCTGTCCTACTCTTCCGTCATCAGTTGCCTGCCCTTCCTGGCCTCCCCAGTCCCTGTTCTAAATTTCTAACTACTACCTGGTCCTCCTTCGGCTGCCTGTCCCGACAAGACCCTCTTCGGCTCCCCTGTCCTATATGGCCCTCCCCAGCACCATGAAAAACTTCCTGACCACCCCCCCACTACCCTGATGAACTCTCTAGAAAAAAAATAAACATACAACAGTGTTTACAGAAAACCCAATACATGTTAAACTTATGTGAAATATATTCAACGTGTCATAGCTCACGACCTGCATTGCAAGTAAAATTTAACGAACCGTTGAGGGTACGTGTAGTGGCGGAGTTGAGATAGTGCACAAAGCAAAGTGAATCGCTAATCAAGCATAATAAAAGGTTCACCTTACATTTTGTAATTGTTATTTCATGAATATTTTCATGAAAAGTATTCATAGTTTTATTGATTGTTTTTTTTACTGATACTCCCAGTTTGTTAGACAATAGAAAAAGGGGTTGGGGCTTTGGACCCGTACTAATTATGTAATTAAGGGGGCGAGATGAATTGTAATATATATTTTTGTTTTAATTTTTCCAGGAAAATAGATGTATCCAAAGTTAGACAAATACATAAAGTATGTATCGTAGGTAATGTCGTAATACTGGCAAAATTTAATTGTGAAACAAGAGAGTCCTAGAGGCCCAGTCAAAGTGTTACGTTACTCACTTTGTTGTTGGTTGTGCTGGTTTTTTTTGTTTGTTCAAGGCTCCTTCCCAAATCATAGTAGATCTCTGACTCAACTTGACGAACCTTGTGTGGTGAAACTGGATGAGGTACGTTCTGAATATGGCCATTGACACTTTCCTTAAAAGGCGTTTCCACCTTCTAGTCAGTGCTCCAGTTTGGTGCCCAGAATGGGGAAATGTGTTCACTTTATGTTTTGAACGGTTTCTAGACCAAATTTTTTTGCTTAGATACGAAAATACAGGTCGGGTTTTGATAAACGTGCCTCAAAGTGTATTTCCCGGTGGTGCTCCTACAATGGGGTCCGAAAATAGGTTGGAGTGTTTTCCAGTCCAAGTATGGTGATATGAGTATCAAATTATATGTGTTGAGGCATACAAATGTCCAAGCGATACCTTTAAAATCCAATAGGGCTGCCTTCTACCTCAAAATCTAAAATGGCGGGCCAAAGGGCCAATTTTAAATAAGGTAATGGAGGCCCCCTATTCCACTTCCAAATTCAATGGAGAGTTTAGTTATACTAATGTTTTTGAACACGAAAAATCCAATGCGCTACTTTTTTCAATCCCAATATGCTGCCTGCTACTCAAAATCCCAAATGGCGGCCAAAAGGCATATTTTTAATAATTAATGTAGGCCTCCCTAGCCCATATCCAAATTCAATTATATTTTATTCTTATACAATATGTTTTGACACAAAAAGCCGTGAGCTCTTTTCCAAATCCAAATATGGCCGGGCCTTCTACCGTCACAATCCAAAATGGCGGACAAAAGGGCACATTTTAAATAATAATTTAGGCCCCCTAGCCACAAGTCCACATTCAATGAGATTTTAGTTTATACATATGTTTTTGAACACGAAAACGCCAATGAATTACTTTTTTCACAATCCCCTATGCGCCTTCTACCCTCAAATCCGAAATGGGCGATCAAAGGGCCCTTTTAATAAATAATGTAGGCCCACTATTCCAAGTCCCAATTCAATGATATTTAGTTTCTCATATGGGTGTTTTGACCAAAAGCCAATGAGATACTTTTTCAATCGCAATATGGCTGCCTTCTACCTCAAAATCCGAAATGGCGGACAAAAGGGCAACATTTTTAATACATAATGTAGGCCCCTAGCCCAAGTCCAATTCAATGATATTTTAGTTTATACATATGTGTTTGAACACGAAAAAAGAGCCAATGAGATACTTGTCCAAATCCAATATGGCGGCCTTCTGTTCTACCTCAAACTTCAAAATGGCGGCAAAATGGCGTCTTTTGGATAAATAATGCATGCCCATTCTCCAAGTCCAAATTCCAATTATTTTTACTTTTACATATGTTTTTGGAAGACGAAAAGCCCATGAATACTTTTTCAGAATTCAAACTGCTGCCTTTATATATCCTGAGAAATCAATGGCGGCCAAATGGACGTCAAAATGACGTATTAACATATTCAAAGTAAAATGAATGAGATATTAGTACCTTATTTATAGTGTTATTTTTGGACAAAGCAAAACTCATGAGATGGATAAAATGGAAAATAAATGGCTGCCAGCCTGTTAAAGTATGTGACCTACTCTGGCAAAATCATGGAACATATCGCCAGACACGTTTTTGCGTTATTTGCCCTAAAAACCATATAACAATGTTTTGCAGATTCAAATTTCCCTATTTTGTGTTTTTGGGTTCCTAACTTCATAAGCTAAACAAAATGAGTTTGATAAACAACCAAATATATTTATATTAAAGAGATAGATTAAGAAAAGAGTTAAAAAAAAAACATATTATAAATATACTTTGTTTCAAATGAAATATCTTTACAGTGAAATGACACTATATTATTGATAGCCACAAAAACGTTTTAAATAAATCTTCCGTTGATTGCAGCCATTTGATCGTCCCACGAGAAAAATTTATATAATGACTGTATAATACTTACATAGTGGTGTCTTGAAATAAGTAGCCAGTGAAAGATTAGTGAGTGCCATAACCAAACCTTTCAGCTATATTTCTGTTGAAGAATCCGCACCAGTTTTCAATCGATCGTTACTGCTGCCTTTTCTACTGGACACACTATATACTCCCCCGATTTTCTTACCAGGAGTACCCCATACATTCCTTAGACACCTGTTTTTAATCTATTGACTTACAAAGTCAACAACGTCCACCAATGCCGAGCGACGTCCACCAATGGCGAACATGGCGCCCTCCATGGGCAAAACATTTATTACTAATCTGCTAATAAAGGCACGCAATATTGCAGTAGAATATTATTTCTTTCAGACCGCAAAGACATCTTTTAAAACATCTTAAATTTAAAATTACCTGTTATACAACTTTTAATAATATCGGCATAACTATGCAAAATCCGTTGGGCTACTGTAACTTTACCGGGAACAATTTGGCTCATTTCGTAGAATGCTAAAGCATTTAAAATCTTCTAGTACCATACCCAAAATAATATATCTAAAAGTAAGACTGGTATCATTTTAAGCACATGTTCTTGTCATTGCATTATCTCAAAATCTGAAAATGTTGAAAATCCAACTTGTTCCCTGTTTCGTAGAGCAGGTCACAAAGAAAATGGCAGCCAAAATGTCATTTTCTTGTAAAAGAATTGTAGAGATTTGAAAATGGAGTCCTATTATCCCTCCAAATCGTATTAACATAAAAGTTGCAGTAGGCCCCACAACATTCAAACAGTAGGTTGTTTACCATTTTGTTTCCAAATTTTTGTGATACCATTTGCGATAATCGCAAATAGACCAAGAACTGTGCTTTAAAATGATAACAGTATACTTTTTAAGTATAGCTCAATCAGGTAAGCTCGACTCCAGTGTATTCTGTTCATCCATGCGTATATGCGTGCGTTCGAGCCCTGTGGGATTCAGCTTCTTGTAATTTCCCTGGACAAGAAATTAACCGCTTAGTTGTCTCGTTGTCTCGATTTACCATGCGATATTTGGCGAAGCTGATCCCTGCTGCGATGGTTATCTCGATGTATGTTTGCTGATGAGGGAAAGCGCTAATCCCGATCTGCTGCATCCCTTGAAATGGTGCTAAAAATGGTTGATGTATGCGTTGGGCCAACATTGATCAGCGACCATTTGTGAAAGCGCTTAGATGCCAAAGCAATAAGGCCTATATAAGCTCTGTATTATTATTATTATTATTATTATTTTGGGTATGGTAACTAGAAGATTTTAATGCTTTTGGCAGTCTAAGAAATGAGCCAATTTCTTCCAGTTAAGGTAGTAGCCCAAGGGATTTTGCATAGTAATCTCTATATTATTATTAAATAATGTTTTTTTTGTATCAACTCATTTTAAGTTTGAAGTCCTGAACCCAAAAACCAAAATTTAGGGATTGAAAATCTGCAAAAAATTGTGATATATTTTTAGGGCCAATAACGCAAAACCGTGTCTGGCGATAGGTTCCATGATTCCATGGATGTGCCCACGTAGTACATATTTACCAAGGCGGTAGCCATTGTATTTTTGCCATTTTATCCTCTCATGGTTTTGCTTTGGTCCAAAAATAACACTACCCACACAGCACCATATATTGCCCAACAATGGTTTCCCCATCGGTAATCTTGACATCGTCATTATGTGGGTGGTGGCCCTTTATTGTCCTTTATTGGCTCTCCAGGGGCAATAATGGTATTCCTTTGGTAATTTTGGCATCGTACCACGTGGCTTTGCATATTGCGCAAGAATGGTTTTCCATGGCAGCTGTGGCATCGGCTTCAATATCGGCACCCATTACTGGTTTTTTTTTCCAATATGGGTGAAGAATATTGACCCAAGACAGCAGCCAATATAGAGCCAACTATTGGGATAACATTGGCCCATTATTGACTTAAAAGGCAATTGATTGATTTGCTTAAAAATACAGGGGGCTAGAACTCAGTCGAATACATATAGGAACCCTAATTGTCTCAACATGGGTGGTTTAAATCAGAGCCATTAATTCATGACAGTATACTATTTATACCATTTTCATAAAATAATTTACCTACGTGAGTGGGCTCGAAAGATTAATTTATTTATTTAAAACAGCAGTTGAAAAAAAATTCCTTTAAAATAATTGTGTTAAAAGAACGATATGGCCATCCATAATTGGCACAACACCGGCACAAGATTGGTTATAATCATTGGTTTAATATTTGCCAATATTGGGCCCATGAGCAAAATATATTTATCCAATATTGGTTAAGAAGCCTATAGGGCCCATAAATAATAAATATTGGTCCAGGTATTGGACCACCATTGCAGTGCTCGCCTGGGTAATGTACTAATATCATCATCTTTTACTTGCATTTCTACTGGGTCATTTTTGACGGCCCCCCACCCCCCCCCGTCATTTTTGGCCGCCATTTTGATTTTCCTCTTTGTGTCTCAGCTAAGGCAGCCATTTTGAAGTTGAAAAGTATCTCCCTTTTGCCTTTTTTTCTATTCAAAAACATATGTTAGAAAGTAAAATTCATTTGAATTTTGACTTGGAGAATAGGGGGCCTACATGATTTATTAAATCCACCGTTTGTGGCCGCCATTTTGATTTGAGGTAGGAGGCAGCCTATTGGATTTGCGAAAGGTATCCATTGCTTTTCGTGTTCACAAACATATCGTATAAACTAAAATAAAAGCATCATTTGAATTTGGACTGGGGCTAGGGGCCCACATTATTTTATTAAAATGTGCCCTTTTGTCCCGCATTTTGGATTTTGAAGTAGAAGGCAGCCATATTAGATTTTTGAAAGTTAGCTTATCGGCTTTTTCTTGACCAAAACCATATGTTAACTAAAATATCAATTGCATTTGGATATGTGCTAGGGAGCCTACACATTAATTATTAAAATCAACCCTTTGGCCGCCATTTGGAATTTTGAGGTAGAAGGCAGCCATATGGTTTTTAAAGTATCTCATTGGCTTATAGATTCTGTGTTCAAAACAATATTATACTAAAATAATCATTGAATTTGGGCTGGAAATGTGGGCCTACATTACGTTATAATAAAATGCGCCCTTTTGGCCGCCATTTTGGAATTTTGAGGTAAAGGCAGCCATATTGGGTTTTTAAAGGTATCTCATTGACTTTTGTCCATGCTCAAAAACATTAATTTATACTAATATTACCATACTTGGACTTGGAAAACACTCAACCTATTTTCGGACCCCATTGTAGGAGCACCCCCGGGAAGTACACTTTGGGCACATGTATCAAAACCCGACCTGTATTTTCATAATCTACGCAAAATTTTGGTCTAGAAATCGCTTCAAACATAAAGTGAAAACATTCCCATAGGGCACAAATGAGAGCCCGACTAGTCTTGTAGTCTGGAAGTCATTTCAATTCCTTTATGGCGCATCGTATTAAACGCCTATTTACAAGAAAAAAAGACAAAGACATAAGTATTGTTAAATTTAACGCATTTTTATCAGTCTAGGCAAAACTTATTGGAAGCACAATGTGCACAGAGGACAATTTTTTAAGTGTAAAGATTTGAATGAAGAGTTTGAACAACATTTTCCTCTGTGCCTTGATATGCTTAGCAGGCTAACTATATTAATGTTACTGAATTGCAGCAGAAATTCTCAGGGGCAACGAGTTAGAATATGTAGAGATTACTTCGAATCTGATTTCAATTATATATAACACCCATTAACAATCACATATCTTTACGTGTACTCAAAATCGCACTACCTTATTGCGTTTATTTATTAAGCACAAACTGTTGCTGGAACTCAAATTAATGTTGTAGGTAAGTTGGTATTCATCTCGATATGTTAGCCTGCTGCTAATTCATCATGTAAGTATATTTTATACATGTAGGCCTTCCTAACTTAGAATCGAACCCAGGACTCCATGCTGATGAAACTAAACACCTAACCACGACACTATACGCTACCATACAGGTATACATTATTATTTAATTTGTATACATCTTTATTCTTTTAAATTAATATATAATGTTAATTACTGCTTGTTTGTGCCGCCCTCATTGCGGTGTGTACCCTTAACAGTGTATTACTCATTTTATATTTTTTCTTTACAAATTAAATTCATGCATGGAGCATGCATTTTTTCACCTTGGCCTATATTTAATTTGAATTTTAAAGGGGGAATGGACCGATTTATTGGATTGGCCTATACACTCAAAACTCATCTGTAAAGTTTCGCGCCGATATTTCAATCCGTTTGATGCGAGAGTTAAAAATGTGATTTTGTAAGCCTCATATAGAGTAATGTGTTTAAATTAAAGCCACTATCAGTCATTTTTTTTTCAAATTCAAAATGCCATTTTGTCTCTTAATTGCTAGTGTTAGGTCATATCAACACCTTATTACTTTTCTCTGTGAAAAACAGACACGCATTTCAAAGCGGTCTTGAAAGTGCCATTTACGACTATTTATTGGCCTTAAAAAAAAATCGGACCGAGACTTTTATTAGTAACAAAGCAAAAAATCATAATATATGACAAAACGGCGTTGTTATGCTTAGCCACTTTTAGGACTTTACTACAACAATTCCAATACAACAGTGCCACAAAATTAAATGTTTACATTGTGAAGAAATCCCCGTATAGTGGCTTTAATATTGGTCGACCAAAAGTTGGGACATTTGCGCTCATAACTTCCAAAACAAAACATCATTTGGCTCTAAGATTTCATGGGGTAAATGAGAAAAATAGTAGCTTTCTTATGCTAGCAATGTTGACCACTCCGGTAAAATCTGGGGTTATGGGGACGAGGCTATAGCGATGGGGCCATGGACCCTTAACAGAAAAATCGAAATCGAAATAAGATATATAGAACTCCTCTATGAAAAACTAAATTGGAAAACTAAGGGCCGTATTCTCAATTGTTTAAAATAAATGGTGGCTATGTCTATACTGTGGTTACACTATATGTATATAAATTTATCTCATTTAATTATATGTATATATAAATTAAATATTCGCATGTATTCCCTCTATAAGGTAGCGTTAATGACCCCAAAGCTGGTCAATAGCCGGCTTTATTGGTTTTCATGGGATTCAACAATTCAGTGTCTTTGTAATTTTTAATGTTTATATCTATATTTTGTCATTGATAATGTTCAGTTTATGTACTTATTTTTCTATTTCCGATGTATGAATATGAATGCCAAATCAAACAATCAATCAAACGCACAGTTTTAACAGGTTCTTCAGCTAATCAAGGTATTTAAACGCCGTAAATATTATCAACCGAATTTGTGATTTATCTTCGCTTATAATATTACGTGCGCGTCAACAATATTTATAATAATCTCAGATGCCTTCCGAAGTTTTAAATGCTACGCACCAAGTTCACGGGTAAATTTCAAGGATGTTTCACGTGTATATGCAAGGTGCTTAAGTTCAACATTTGTTCAGTGATGGAGAGAAAAACTGTACTACATGTATATAATTCGGCCTTCTGATATAGATACACGAGCATAAAAATACACGCAAAAGAAATGTGGACGAGAAGAAATAAACCGAGGATTATAAGAGAAAAAGAGGAGACAACTGGTCTACCCACGAGTATCATACATGTATATAGCTGAAACTATTAGGCTCTTGTTGAAGCGTGAAATGCCTTAAACTAACCCCGGACCAAGTCCAAGTTTAACAACGTTTTAGACATATTTATCGACGTTCGACAAAAAGAAAATTGAAAGACACTATCAGTGATCTATCTGAAAGAGTCAATTTTTTGCAGTGAAATTTGCAGGTAAAGCTTAAAAGTGAATGATAAGTCTGTAGAATGCTTTTAAGTTATTTTTCAAACTGGCAACTGAGAAATTGACAGAAAACGGCAGTGTTAAAAAGATTATGAATCCCCGTCCAATTCCGTGTAGCAATAAGTGTCCGTACGGATAGTAATGACTAGAAAATCCGATTTTGTCCTTATTACTATAGGTTGATTTTGGACTTACCACTTGTAGGGTATGTTAGGATATCCATACATGAAAAATTGCGATTTTTGATATTTTTTTGATATAGCAAATATAGTGTCTGATATAGTGTCTTTAAACAGCATTTAAAGTTGACCATGCTTTGAGGATTGCGTTTATTTTAGCGCAGGGGTGTCCAATCCTTTGACGCAGGGGCCAAATTGGTTGAACCCACGACTTAAACGGGCCGCGAGCAATGGGGGGGCTCACGTTTGGTTTATGACGTGCCTACGAGAGTCTGGAGGTATAGGCCTAAAGGACCCATATCTATACCATTTTTTGCCAAATGGGACCCATAGCTACACCAGAGATGCAGATTTTGGGTCAAATTTAGCTCATTGTCCATTTTCCCAAGAAATATTGACCTTTTAGCAAATTTGGAAACATTTTAGCTTCAGTTTGAGGAAATTGGACTAATTTTGCCACAATTTTTAGAAAATTTCGGTTTCAGATTGATGAATTGGACTAATTGTCCAACAATGTTAGAGAAGTTCGGTTTCAGATTGAGGAAATTAAACTATGTATGTTTTTTAAATCTATTATTTCAGATATTTATGTACTATTTTATTTTTTCTGGGAGTACCTTGCGGTCCGCATATGAGCTCTTAGCGGGCCGCAAATGGCCCGCGGGCCGCAGGTTGGACACCCCTGTTTTAGTGGATGTTTAAATTGCGATTTAACCAGTGCAGTGATCGTTTGAGAATATCGAACCTTAAAGTGACAGAGGGTTTTTTTTAGGATACGAATTTCTATCAAATTTCCCTGGATCGGCGGTTGTAGCCCACCTACCGAGAACGTTTCGAAGGGTTATTGGACAAACAGGTATAAAAAAAAAGCAACCTTTGTTTTGAACTTGCCTGCTATCGTAATTGCCAAAAGCATGCCAAAATATGATTGAATTCCCGAAACAAATTTCATCTTTGAAATTATACAAGTAGAAAACGTATATGTAAACAAAACTTGTCTTTGCCAAATATCCACTCGTTAAAGTTAAGGACATAGCCCATGCTTTTCACTTATTATAGAAGGATTTTTTTCCCTGTCAGTTCATTAAGTTTTTGGGGCGTGTCAATGATTCCATTCGTTCTGAGAGCTTGCGCTTTACCCAATCAATTCAATAGAAATTCGATGTGACTATACCAGATCAGATTAAGGCCATAATTTTAAAAAAATGTCCCTTCTCTCACGAAGAAAATAATGCAAGGCAAATGCAGTAAATAAATTCCAAACACCTAACTTAAAGGTCCCAGGAAATGCAAATAGAATTGATGTGGTTTGTGACAAGTCTACAAGAAGGGGCTGGAAAGCATTCAATATTGGGGTTATATTTGGGTGATGACATCAATTGGGGGGCTATTGATTTTTGAGAGAGTAATCGAAAATTTCCAGGTGACTGGTGTGCAGCTATTCAGTACCTGCGAAAAATCAATATGATCACTCATGATTCACTGGTAGTGTATTCTTTTTTCCTGGACCTGTTGATTGGAATGGAATGTCCCCTAAAAGATTTGGAGTAGGTTTTATCATCCATTTCCTAGACCTTTAAACACAAACTCTGAGCATTCAACATAAGAAAAGAAACTATAACCAGCATTTGTTCATTATTGATGGCAGAGGAGGAATTTCCACTATCAAAAAAACCCTCGGGGAATTCTACAATCGCATCATGATTTTCAATATCACATCATTTTGTCGTTTCTCAGGAATGATTTTCTCTATATCAATTTGGTGCTTGCATGCATTTTCACACCTTTTCAAACAAAGTTGAGATTCAAGCTGTAATACGGCTTTTAGTTTGTATCTCAACACACATCTAGCAGGAGACTGTCAGTGGCGGATCCGGATTTGAAAACTCCAAAAATTACCGGGGGGCTGAAAGGCTGAACTTGTCCAAAAGCTTCCAAAAATGGGCTATTTTGCAGAATTACCGGATGGCGGCGCGCCCCCTCCCCCCCAGTCCTGGATCCGCGCTGACTGTAGTGTGGCGCTTCCGGATAAAATTCATGACTTTTTGCAAACGTACTTTAGGCATTGATAATACATAAATTGCTTGGAAGCACTTTGCCAACCCCCCCCCCCCTACTGGGCCCCAACTTTGGGTTTCAAGGTTATACAAAACAGCAGGGGTAACAATTTAAAATGTATTCCAAATGTATAAAATGCATATACCATGCACTGGTATTTGTCTGGTTACCAGTATAAGGATTACAAAAGGTATAAGTTTGCCTATTAAGCTATGGCTTATAGTTCCGGACTTACGGGGTAAAAACTGTAAACTGGTGAAAAAGTTCATTTTGGTGTGTACATGGTCAAAAGTTACAGTAACATAGTCAACACTTCCTATATTTTCATTCTATGAGCTAACCCAACAATTTGAACACATTTTAACCAAAAAATGCACCTTATACAAGCTAAACATAATGCGGCAGGTTGCAAAGTGGTAAGTGTTTTCTTTCTCTTTTCTCTTCAGCTCACAATGACTATTACAATTCTAGAAATGTGGGGGAACCCCTTTAAAAATGCGACCATTTTTAAAGAAGTGTATTCGATATCCATCCACATTTCTAGCAAACAAACTAGCTATATGCAATTTGATCAATATAAATATTGTTGGCATAGACACTTTTTCCACCACACAAATTATCTAAAACTTTCATCAGATGCGATCTTAGTAAATCGGAGATTTGAAAAATGCAAAAAATGGTAAAACGTTTATTGTGTATTAATGTTATCGTTTATTACGCTTGATTCGTTTTTTAGTTTACGTCATCAATCTAATTTGGCAATGGAATTGATATGGTGTCAATTAAATGTATCTTTAGAATAGTAAAAGGTATCGTAAATATTTGTTTATTGAGGTCTACTTTTCACAGCCAGAATTCCAATACTCAGGATAACGTTTAAACTACACAATCGCGCATATTTTCTTGTATTTCATTAGCTACTCAAACTTTAACTTCGTTTAATTAAAAATCGATCCCAGCAATGTCATTTGTTGCATATTTGCTGCTTCAAAGGTTCGATAACATAATAACCCTATTCAAAAATTTGGTGTACAAATGTTGTGTTGCATGCTGTAAACAGACCATAAGAAGTGTTTTTGGCAATATTATTTGGCCGTAATAGTTATTGAATACTTAAATGTTTTAAACATAAAACATACAATTTTGAAACAATTGTTTTTTGTGTGTCTTTACATCTCCAAATGCACTGATTTTCACGACAATCGACAACATACATGTACAAATGTATTATTGCCGCTAGTAATGTTTAAATACAATAGGCCTACACCATAATTAACGAGCCAACTTAAGTTTGAACAGGCTGTGAAGGTCAGTAATCTCAGCAATCCCGGTCAACAGGGACCACTTCACGACGGGCAACACTATTTTTGCTTGAGCGCATGCGCAATATCAATAAAGTCGCTAAAGACAGCGTGTGATTCTTCAATCACTGTGAAGCGCCCTGAGCTGCGAGTACGATCTTCACCCGGGATCTTAACATAACTAATGGGGATAAAATCATTACTTTTAAAGTTCAGAAGTTTGACGTTTGTGGCTTTAATATTTTAAAATATCCAGTCTACCTGGATTTGAATCCAGACAAATCTGTTTAAAAGGTACAGTAACAACCCCATCTGCTTTCAACGAGTCGAGGTTCACTCAGTTCTCAGACTTTTTAACGGAAAACCCGATTTATCTCTAACTTTGGAATTGAACATTTTTGACTATTTTATTTCTTTGATGAATATTTTTAATTTCTGTTCAAAATTTAATTAGATTTTGAAATCTCGAGCCCAGCCTTTAAAAATGATAAAGCTGTTTTAAAGATTGAGAATAATGGTATGATATTTTGATGATTTAGGCGAAATAATTGACAGTGACGATTTCCTATGATGGCAGCATAATAATAATTAGGCAACATCGCAGTGAGCGACCTCGGGCCGGAATCGGGCGCTTTATAAATGTCCATTTATTATTTGGGAACAGTGAAGTAATTATGTCCGGAGTATCATAGTCCGGGTACAATGGTAAAGATAGAGCACTCCATTCAGTTTGAACCCTTCAACGGGCATATTGTTTTCAACCTTTCATTCCGTTATCGTCTATGGAGCCCGGACTGTGGTTCCCACCGAACTATATCTACGTTCACACCGTTACTCCTCTTTACCAGAAGATCCAAATGGCTTGTCTGATTTAACTCAAAATTTGTAATCTGATTTTTTGGTGATCAATGCGATTCCAAATGAGGGAGAAACCAAGCAATATCTGGTTTACGCCATGTAATGTCAGAGTTGACCAACAAACCCTCGCACATGTGCTTTTATTCCGTTACGAGCTTTATTCCGTCAGTGAGTTAGTTGGTCAATGACGTCACAGGTGACAAAACAAGAACAATTTCCGAAACCTAAAAATCGGACCATGAATTCTTGCTCGGTTCACCCACCTTTCTTACCTTTTCTTTGACGTGAGTTCTGAAATTATGGGTTTTGGCTGGCTTGAGGCTGACTGACTATCCCACTGCTTGCAAAGCAGCAATTCGTCCCACGCATTCAGATCCCGAGGTTTGCTCGATAAGATATTCCACGTTGGGTGGGTCTTTCTGAGGCTGTTTCTGACCAAGCTGTCGGTAATGGCAAAGCCATAACGGCCCATGAACGTATGCCGCACACGTTGCTAGAAGTAAGCAACTCGTTGCCAAATTTTCACAACGCGTTGCGGTGTTGGCCAATTAAAATGAATCAATTCTGGTGAGTATGAAACAAAATAGACCCCAAACCGCGTTTCAATGTATCTAGCAACGCGTTGTGGAAACTCAACAATGCGTTGCAGCCTTCACAACGCGTTGCCGAGATTCACCACGCGTGCGAGCTTTACACGCGTTGCTCAGGTCCACAAGGCCATCAGGGTCTTAACGTATTGCCGCAGCGCGTTGAGAGAAAGTAGCAACACGTTGCGACCGCGACATTTCTGGGCAACACGGTGCGGCGTCGGCAAGTGCAAAAATCATGATTTCTGTGACGTCATTTAAAAAATCGATCCACAACGCGTTGCTCAACACAACATGTTGCAAGCCATCACAACGCGTTGCGAGCTTCACAACGCCTTTGTACCTTCCAAAGCGTTGTGAAGGTTTGCAACGCTTGGTGAAGGTGGCAACTCGCACCGCTTTGTGAGATTTATATTTTTGAAATACGTCACAGAAATTCAATGAATTTTGAATTGGGCCGACACCGCAACGCGTTTGCTGAAATGTCGCAACGCTGCCGAAATGGTCGCACGCGTTGTGACTTTCTCACAACGCGTTGCGGCAATACGTTTGACCCTTATTGCCTGTGGACCTTAGCAAACGCGTTGTGAAGCTTGCCAAACGCGCTGTGAAGCTCGCACGCGCTGTGAAGGGTTGCAACGCATTGCAAAGTATCTAGCAATGGCGTTGTGGGTCTAGTTTTTTAAATACGTCACGAAATTTTTATTTTGATTGGCCACACTGCCACGTGTTGCGGAAATGTCGAAACGCGTTGGCGAAATGTCGCAACGCTTTGGTATTTCTCGGCACCGCGTTGGCTTACTACTTTCTCGCAACCGTTGCAGCAATACGTTTGGCCTTTTATGGCTTGCGCTAGTAGTGTACCAAACTTACACTGTTTTACATGTTTTGCAGTATGCGTTGGTTCAACCTGGTTGAACAGTAGACTATAAACAGTGAAAGCCATAACCCAATGCTATACTATATAGTATGAAAATTTCAAAACACATCATACCCAAGCCTATTGGGGAAAAGCATTTCAAGAAACGATGACCAGTCTAGGCTTTGATGGTGGGGGACCTGGTGATTCTGCATAGCATGGCCCGGCCCACCACAGCCCCGCTTAGTCACAGCAGCACCAGCACATGCAGTCATGGCCTTGCCATGGGCATGGTGCTGCAGCATAAGCTCGCCGGAACAACAGCATTACAATGCAACTCTGCAACAGCATCCTCTCCTGGTCCCACTCAGCCTTTATTTTCATAATCGTTTGTTGGCTTTATTTACGGATGTGGAATATAATGCAAATCGGGTGCAAAGGTCTACAACATCATCACCCGGACATCGGTCGGTGATGGGCAAAGCTATTTGGCGATGGGTGACTAGATAATATACTTGTCCACCTCTGTAACAAAACATCCACAAAGCTACTATTAATCTCTTCCCACGCGATCAGTATTGTGGTCTGGCTGAAGAGAGAAGGCAACGGCCAATTGAAATAAAAACCCTAAACTTTCAATTTCACTTTTTTTTTTCTCAAATTTCTTTTTCATCCCACCTTTTTTGTTGGATGGAAATTTGCGCAAATATCGTTTTCTACCTATATGCCAAAGCTGTAGAGTCCTGGTTTTTGGTAGATTAATTCTGAAATTGATGATTGAAAACTTGGTCCCAAATGAGTCCGATTTTAGTACGCACTATCATGGAACCTCGTCACGCGCCTGTGGAAATCAATCATTAGGGCAGCTTTCCTTTAAAAGACATTCTTTTAGACTGTTTGAAGATGGAATCAAACAATTTTCCATTTTAAAAAAAATGGGTAATTTTAAAAAAAAATCATTCAAAGTGACACTCGAAACAATTTCTTAACAATCCAACAATTATACATTTAATTATGTTATCACAGCCACGCTAACTCTATAACCCTTGGGCCCGTTCACAAATGTAATTACTAATTGGATGACACAATTAAATTTGCATTTCGTGATCTACAGCTTCCTTTGACAATTTTACTTCACCTAAACACTAAAACTTTGCCTAAGCATCCGTGCAGCGTGATATTAACATTCGCTCCACACCAAAACCGTCACATCCGTAAATGTAAACGTGATGTAGGCCCGAAGACACGAAAGCAACTTCGAAATCCCTTTGGAAAATGATCTTGGATCGGGCTATAGGCCTACTCCTTTACTTAGAATCAAAAACATGTCCGCCCATGGATGAAGGCCTACCAATATAACAAAAATAGTTATAAAATCACATAACTGCACTTGCTTACCATGTACGCCTTCCTCGCTTCTGCCATTCGAGACCCTTTACCTTTTCTCTACCCCGGTGGGACATATCCAGACACCCAGTGCTTAAACGTCTGGTATGGTGCGGCTCTACTGGTGCCATGTGTGCTGGAGCATTGGAGGTAGCAATATTTCCTACTCCAATTTGTTGTAGCGGCCGACGTCCACGCGTACGGGGAGAGGGGCGGGGATTTCCATTCCAAGCGCTACGTTTAGCGTCTTCAAATATTGGTAAAGCATGATAGTCGTGATGCTCAATTTCATAGTTTGAGATGAATTGGAGATTTGCATCAAGACCCCTTAATATGCACGGATTAGACTTAGACGTTGTGGATCTTTAGACGTCAGTAATTTCATCCTTTACAAATCGAAATCTTTGCTTCACATTCGGCTCTATAGAACTAGGAATTTCCTCGTTTGAGAGTTTTTTATTTTGAGAGCAAGCATACTGATACCACACATGCAGGTTAATTTATCACCTCTTTCATTACAACTCTTTGAGCATACTTTATGTGACAAATTGTCATCTTTAGTCTCCTGGTGTTTTGGCTCATCTAGTCAGGTCTCCCCACTTTTGTGTCTCAATCTCATATGGTCCAGAATACTACTTGGCTTGCAAAGGAGGCCCTTGTATTGGAAACAGTGCCGAAACTTTGTCACCTGGTTTGACTACTCTGTTCCTGGATCATTTTGTCAATACAATTTTTTCATTTTTGCCTTGCTCTGTTTTGAGATTTTGTTTGGCAATTTTCTGTGGCTCTTTGGAGCCTGTGTCTGAAATTGAAACCACGTAGCCTAGCAAATTCACATCATGATTTTCACACACCATTTTCTTCAGTAGTTTCAATGGTCCCTTGTGTGCCAAACACCGAACTCAATGGCCCCTCAGGGGCCATACCATTTACCTGGTCCCGCACTTAGCTGGGGAATCCTCACTTCAGCCTTCCCCAGCCACAGTTTTTAGCACCTTTTGTATATTTCCAATGACAAATATACGTATTACCATACAATAATATGCGAATATACTATCAATGGACACTAAAATGTCATTATTTGTGTTATCCACTCAAAATTCTTCTACTATGACACAGAGCTGTCATATTAGCATACAAAATTGAGGAAAAAAGCTGGGAACAGCTGCTCCAATTGTTAGCCCAGCTTTCTCAGCCTTGCCCAGCCAAGCTGCGACCATGTCAATAGGTATGGGCCCTAAATCCTAATGACTCTTTACAGCCTCCCTGGTAGCAAAATAACAGGAGATGACTCCCTCATCCCAATCCCTCTCAAATTCAAAAACAATAGGTTATGATCATTGTTTTCAATGTTTGGGGGTACCTTTCTAGGGCCCCTGGGATTCTTGGGTGGTATGCGAAAGAATTGTACTGGGAATTCCCAACTGGTCGATGACTTGTTGAACAAACCTGACATGAATTTGATCTTACTTCAACTGAATTGATTTTGGAAGTCCTACTGTGGTGAAAACTTTGTTAGAGCTTTCACTATCTTCTGTGCCCAATTTTCCTCAAGGGTAATAGCCTCAGGGAATCTTGTAGGAGCACACAGTTGGTCAGTAAATACTTTCCTGACTTGGTCTTTGAAAGTGG
>JAMKCH010007284.1:0-47381 GCA_023653785.1 Ophioderma brevispina | reverse complement strand
CAACATACTCATAATTGGTCAATGACTTTCTGAGAGTCCAGCTGCGCATGTCCGTGATCGCTGACAATTATGACGTCAGTGATGTCAGATAGACCTTCACTTTTATGTCTTTTAAACAGATAGCCACAATCGTCGTCTACTGCCATTATGAACCTGTGCGACAATCGTGGATCACACCGATCCCCATTCAGAACGGGCAGCATCGGGCGGACCGAGTATAAACCATGACCAGATCGAAAGCGTCCTTCTTTCAGCACATAATAAGCATCGTCAATGCTTTTTATTAGGAAAAGTTTTCCCAGTTCGAAGGTGCATTCATTATCCTCCTAGTTGGTGCAACCCCTTTTACAGCAACATTACTCCAGGATACTGGACGCATAACCCCCCCGCAGCGCCGCGCGCAGTGCTGTAAGCCTGCTAAAACTAAACGGGGATCCGTCTGCTCATACAGTCCCCCAACGGTAATGGTCTTTAGCCCGCTGACTATGTTTTCAGTGTGTAGACTTATGGACTCCATCTTTTTCACTCATGCGGGGACAATGGAATATTAATTATTAAAGAACATATAACAGATGTTGAATCTTAAAAGGAATTTTATTATGAATAACAAACAGCCAATTTTTGGAAAAATAAAGATTTGATGACGTCACGCGGCATTGATTGGTTAATTATTTTGCTTCGGTGGGACCCATTCAGGTAAAATGACGAACGTATCCCTAAATTGAAAAAAACCACCGATTATCGTCATCTTTACGTCGGTTTTTTGAATCAGTAGGGAAAAGGTAATTTTGTCTGTTAGACATAATAAACTTGTCTTTTGGAAAAATAATAGCACTTTGGTCAGAGGGTCATGTACGACCTTGATTTAACATAGCGATTTATATATATCGTTCGCCCCCGAAGAGCAAACCGATACCTGATACCTGATACCTGACAAGTGACCTGGTACACGTGACACGTGCAGGAACCACCTATTCATCTCGTTAACGCGTTTATAACTACAATACGGCCAAGCCGCAAGCATGCTTGTATCTCTGTTGTAACAGCGTAATCGAGCAAGATGGGAGACTATACATCGGTCTGTAGTCAATGACTTAAAAAGTTTTCAATGCATTTGAAGGCATAGTAAAGACTATTATCAATGCATTTCAAGCCTAGTGGTGGTACTTTTTCCTTAGGAAGTGACTACTCGCCAGACTAGTCCGGCATACTGTTGTGAATCTATTTACCGACAACTTATGCGGGAGGCTGCTATTTATGATAGTATATCGATCATATCACAAGTATTATCGGTTTATATTCGTAAGCCTAGTGTAGATAAATCAATCATCCACCCAACCCCATGATCCCTCTCTAGTGTAGTGGATAAGAGCAATCATTTATATGCAGGTCACAGGATCGAATCCAACAATGGCCTTTTTCAAATAAATGTATTTCAGTATTATTTTAGAGTAGGCAAAGTATATGCACGACTGTCGTGCAAACAATTCTAAATTGGCTATACTATTACAATACACATGGCCTTATCATAAGTAATAGACACCATAGTGTACACACTCAAATGTAAATTATGCTACAAGCATGCAATAATAGGCCTACGCAGTGTAATAATGCAGTACATGTAAAGTTGTGCTTAAATACTCAACAGTTAGGCCCCAGGCCACGTCCGTTGCCAATGTTTTCATCGTCACTGCTATGAACGTTCACATCATATGGCTTCTGTTAAATTACCTGGCATAACTCAAAAACTCCAGAAACTTCCCCCTGCCAAAATAATCTCTATAATACCATTGAACATAGCGCCATGGATACAGAGCTATGCGCTCGAGCCATGCGCACGATACACTCTTAATATCAAAACAGCATATTATAAAATAATGGACATTTATAAAGCGCGAATCCGGCCCAAAGGTCGCTCATCTGGCTAAAAAAAAAGCCAAAAGCGAAAACAAGGAACAAGGAAGAAAAAACAAAATACACAAGATAAAGCAACAACCAAACAAATACAATCTGAATGCATTGTTGAACAAATGGGTTTTCAAATGATGTCTTAAAGTTACAAATTGTTGTACAGTTCTTAATCTGAAGGGGAAGCTTATTCCAAGTCTGGGTTGCACAGATGGGCAAAAGCACGATCCACCAAAAGGATTATGGGATCTTGGCTCGTGTAGCAGGTGAAGATTAGATGAGCGAAGACCGTACGTTGCTGATTTTTAATTAAGCAGTAGATCAGACAATATGGCGGAGCAAAGTCCATGAAGGCCACTTAAAAACTAACAGGAGAATTTTAAACTCAATGCGCGATAGTTATATTATATTTATTATACACCCCAAAACCATTGCACTCCTGGATTGTACCGGCTTATGACCTGTTTTATACTGGTACCCAAATAGGTTCAGCGCTACCTTGATTGAACCATTATGTATTATACTCATATTACATGTCTCTTCATACGTGTACGTCTTCGGTGTTTATGGATTGAAAGAAAGGTTGTGCATTACGCCATGCGACTCGGCAATTGTTCTGTTTAAGAAATTATCAGGTATGGCAGGGATAATGGAAGCTTAATGGTAAAATCCCGATGGAAAAATATTTACAATGATAAACAAGATTCCATACTACTAAGTCTCTATACCGGTGTGAAAGCCAACTATATGTTTCGAAGGGAGTCTAGCACGAGCCCCATAGATGATAACGAAGAAACCGGGAATTAAATTGCGTGAAGAGTCAACTGAATTGAGTGCCCTATTCTTAAAGGTGTAGACGGAATGTGATTATAATTACTTCTACACTGTGTGAAAACAAAGGTAGATGCTTCCAAGTGGAAAGTTAATTAATGAATGTTAGTTGGTGGCAAGTGATATCACTCCATCCGAGGGCACCAGTGGATACAACGACCGACCCTCATGTCCAAAGGTCTTGGTTCGAGTCCCACTATGGCCAATGTGTTGTGCACTTGGGCCAAGGCCCCCCACACTTTAAACCTCGCTTGCCTCTCTCCACCCAGGTGTAAATGGGGGAAAAATTGTTAGGAATATAATCCCTTGAGCACGCGCCCAAAGGTATGAATGTGCCTTGGGCATTTGTAACGCAGCCCCCCCCTGACATTTTGGGAACGATTTGGCGCAGCGATCTTCCCTCGCCCGGCCCTTTCACCAATGGGATCCCCGCATGGCTCGTTCTCGGTGGCTTATGTGAATTTGTTTCTCGATCCATCTCGTTTCCCGCAGGTTTTCTCGGTGTTCCTCCTGCTTCTAAATCGAGCTTCTCGCATAAATCTGTTCTGGTATTACGGTTTCGGTAGAACGTTTCAAATAAGAAGTCCCATTGATGCAAATGGGTTATTCTACAATTTGATTCCGTCCTGCGCTTTATCATTGTTGCCAGTAGTGCTTGAATGGAATGAATTGCCGCACTACCTCATTTGCATCAATGGGTACTTCTAATATGAAACGTCTACCACGGTTTCTCTGATGTGCACGTTTCTGCTATGTCGGGCGTTAAAAATACACATTATTATATTATTCTAGTGCAGCGAATAAATGTAAAGCGCTTTGATACATTGTGAAAGGCGCTATATCGACTTTGTTATTTTATCATCATTCATATTTTGGGCAGATTCTGAAAAGCACGTAGTTAATCCTTTTGTTATCTTCTATAGTCATATTTAGAGATATGTATATGACAGGTGCAAAGCGGGGCAAAATACCTGCAAAAAATTGGTTTATGATTCGCAAAATCGTAACTTACTGCCATCTTAATCATTCAATGCTTGAAATATAAATGATTACGACATGAGCGCGTTCATGTCAGTATGTTGAAATTGGTGCTTTTGATTGAACTTCCAATTTAACCTCTGACCTCATCCCACGCTCCGTGTCTTTGTTTCTATATTTTTTTTTTTCACGTATAGCTTGGGGAATAACCAAATGAATGAGGTCACAGAGCCTCTCCTATTTGTTCAGTATTCGATTTTTTTCAATGCCTTTATTCGAAGTTTAAAGATTCGTTAGTTGATGTCTGTTTCCCGTGTGTTGTTCCTTAAAATACCATGCCTTTCTCTTATAATAGGTATGACATGAAGGACCAAAGAGGTTCTATATAGATAGAGAGGCAAAACGTTACGTAATCTTTCGAAATACACCGTCTCGCACGTTTTGCCGACCACAAAGAAAACATAGAGTACAACAATAGAAAGCAAATGGCCGGGCTGCCTCCGCTTCTTTCCACATCCTGTGGTGCCGCTTGCATATACACTAATGGGTAGTGATACAAATTAATGTATGTGTCAGAGGTGGCACGTTTTGTAAAAATAGTTGTACGGGATCATTGTGCTAGATACTCTTTTTTCTCATAATGAAATGCGCGCTTAGTTGAACGATTGATATTCCATTGAGGCGGGTTTTTAAATCAAGGCGACTGATGTGTAATTTCATTCGTATGGTGTGCCATGGGTGGACAAAAACTTCTACCCAACCCATAGCACCCAACATCCAAACAAATGTATTTGGCGGATGTTTGTATCGAATTGAAATTATGATAAGGAAAGGACCTAGCCTAGTGAATTCGACAGGATAATCGCATGCGACCGTATGGGTCACCCCCCCCCCCCCCACCCACCCCCCCCCCACCTCCCCCCCCCCCCCCCCCATGTGAGCCAGCAAGAGAGCAGGAGGCTTCGTGCTGCTTGCATGACCATCGGTCAAGTGCCATTATCTGTCGAGTGCACTGAGGCGTGGTCCTTATCGGTCATATTACTTTGAGGAGAAAACAATAGCATCAAATCATTAACATTAACATAATAATGAACGTAATTTATCTAAATTTTGAGGTTCGTTTTTAAAATAAATTAAAAAAACTTCTATACTCCAAAATGTCCAAAGTTATACTCTTAAAAGTGCCAAAGACTTGACGCCAAATTCTTGTTGATAGTTTGTTTGAAATGATTCGGAAGTGCGAGAAAATCAGACTCTCTAAGCGTCTTAGAGTGGTACTCTTTCTCGCACCTTCACTGCAGTCAAAAACAAACCCATTAGTTGATGAAAACGCGTCAATGAAATTAGAAAAGAAAAGATAGACTTTTAGCACGGCCCCCTTCGTTTTCCAAAACAAACATATTAGTGACGATTTGCCTATAAATGCATATTGCATTTTTTCTACAATTCCAATGCCTACTGTATTAGATGTTAAAAGACCAAGCAAGAAATGTATGTACAAAACATGGACTGTTTCTGCATGAAAACAAATTTTATTTGTGAATTTGATTTGGTTTCTGAAGTAACTTAATTTCAGGGCCTACATTTTTATAGCACTGATATATATAGTCATTCCTACCTCCGCGCAGTTGAGTGCTGTAAGAAACTTGACGCAGCTGTACGCACGCGTCATGTATGCCATCTTGTGCGCGCATGTGTAAAAACGTCGTCGCTTAAGCCAACGCGTGCGGTTTACTGGTGGGACCGTCAAATTTTGCACTGACGTCACTCCACAGAGGTAGGGAAGTTCAGTTTAGCAGCTAAACTTCGAAAGGCTCTTTCTAATTTGACAAATTATAACATAAGGACTTTGTAGCAGATCAATATTTATGTCAAAAGTCGTTAATTAAGATATACGAGTTTCGGAACGAAACAGTACAAAATCACATTATTTTGATATCTGCGCACTGAATCACCTAATACTTTTAAACGAGAACAATATTTGGTCAACCAATAATTGAAGTTAGGACTGACACCATAGATGTAGATACTAAGTTCGTTGAGGGTATATATACGATGCAGGCATTGTACTGATATTGAAGCAGTAAGTAAGGCGATATTAAATGATTGACGGGTTTTTCTAAGTAGACTAATAGGAGTTTGGAATTTGGTAACCGCGATGCATTATTCTGATGAACCCGTGAATTATCTGATGACCCGTGCCTTATCTGATGGACCCGTGCATTATTGGACAGAGCCCAGTGCATTCGTTGAAAAATAATGAACGCTGAAAAAACAATAGTAGATAATAAACAAGAGAAGTAGGATATGTGAGGATACAAGCACCCAAAACTGATAATTATTCAAAATGTCAGCGACCAGCACGGACGATGGTTTTGAATGGTGTACCCCCTGGTGAAGGACACTACCTTAATACAAGCACATGTTGAGTGGAGACTTTATATGACATGACACAGCAGCGCGTTGGATATAACGTTCCATTACATGTACAGTGTAACGCACGTTCACAATGGAACATTCCCAATCGACTTGTATAATGATATAAGATTAGGACACAAAAAAGGATTGATTTAACGTTATAAATATGCTCGTCAGAGGTGACGAACAATATAGGAAAGCACTTCATAGGGAGATGACGTCATTTAACGTAATTCTATGTATGTTGGTACTCATTTAGTATCAATGCAAGAAGGGGCCCATGAATTTCATTGGTATCAAAAATCAAGTGCCTGTGATACGTCGTACAACCAGTGGCAGAATATAGCGTACTTGTACGTACGTACAAGTACGTACTACGTCACCAAATTTAGAAAGAAATACAACAAGAATTTTACAAATCCTCTCGGGATCTCAGTTTTGAGAGGGAAGGCTGCTAATTTCAGGACAACTGATGCCAAACACATTATTCAACCAAATTCTGTTTAAATTTTGATTCGTGTGACGAAAAAAAAAAAGATCACTGATGACGTCGTATCAATTTTCTTAATTAATTAATATCTCCATTTTGAAAAAAAAAGATTTTTTAAAATCCAAAAATCCGCACATACAGTTTGTTGAAAGCTTTTAAAACGTCCTAGTAGTGCTGAAGGATTGCAGATTCAGAACTGTCCGGGGGATGATGAAATGTTAAAAAACCTTAGTAGTATTTAACAGGGCATTGCATTGTTGGAAATTATACGTATGTACCTAATGTATTACGTATGTTACCGTAAAAGGGCGGGGGGGTGGAGCTGTATCACTCCATTGTGTGAGTAGGCAAACAGTGAAAACACGATTTAATTTGGAACGCTAACAATGGATATGGAGTGGAGCACATGGCATTACCTTGCATGTACAACAATAGCCAAGCGCATGAAATGAACCAGATTATTGCGGGACTCATTTTCACCCTGTCTTCACAAAACAAAGCAACAGAGTCCTTGATGGTCGTGTTGACCCACCCGTGGTGGTTGCACTAATGAGAGCATGTTTTGCCAACTACCTCATATTTTAATTAACACTTTTAGTCTATACGGTTCTTGTCACTCCCGTTTGTGTTAAAAAAGGGGGTTCCCATGACCCCCCCACCCCGAACCACTTTTTATCAAAACGCTGTGGGATCATTGATGGGGTTACATCACATGACCCATAAAAGGGGAAAATGAAAACGGTTTTTGTACCGATTCAAACTGGCGGTCAAAAAAACGTTTTTTTTTTAAACGCGCACGAATTCTCCGCCAAAAAGTTACATCTAATTTTACTTCGTTGCAGTACTGATTGCGTTAATTAGTGAAAGTGATGACAGTAACGATTTTGGTAGGCTGCATTGCAGCATGCACTGAGATGCAGTGGGAGTGTGAACGGACCTTTACTCTATAAAAGGAGCTCTTAGTTTTTAATTTACTCAAATCATATTATCTAAATTTTACGTGGTTAAAATATAAATAATTATTATGCAGCGAAGCTTCCGGTCGGCTGGTGCAATAATACGTGCGATTAGCCGCGTACACCCAACATGCACAATACGCGAAAAATATGGGCATTTTGGGCATGAACTTGGCAAGCAATACTCTCTTTTTAGTTGGAAAGCCCATTTTAAACATTTCTTATCAAGTCAGTGCTTCTGCATAAATAATAATAATATTGGACTGGCTTTTTCATTTAACGGGGGATGGCCCGTTTTTAAGAATATTAAAGGTTTCATCTTAATAGATGGCCTTCACTCCAAACCCCACCTGTACAGGTTCGCGCCGATATTTCAATAAGTTTTGATGCGAGAGCTAAAAACGTGCTTTTGTTAAGCCCATAGAGTAATGTTTAAAATTAATATTGGGCGACCAAATTGGGGCACATTTTTGCTCATAAACTTCCAAACCAAATATTCTTGGCTTAAGTTTCACAGGGTAAATGAGAAAATAAATAGGTATAGTAGCTTTCTTAGTGCATATATCAAATGTTGACCATGACGGTAAAATCTGGGGCTTATGGGGACGAGGCAATTAGAGATCGGGCCATGGTCCTTGAATAACAGAGAACTATCGCAATCGCCAAGAATATATCAGGCTCGTCTCGACTCGCCCGATATTGATCTAGCGAATCGGGCAATATTTTGTTATCAAACTCAGCCATCAAATATATATAAATAGGATCCATATTTCTTAGCGGGAAATAATGATAGCTCAATCAGGTAAGCGCTCGACCCCAGGGTATGTCATCCGTGCGTATAGGTGTGCGTTCGAGACCTGTGAGATTCGGCTATATTGCAATTTCCTGGGCAAGAAATTAACCACTTTGTCTGTACCCGATTTACCCATTCGATATTTGGGAAGATGTCCCGTTGCGATGGTTATCTCAGTAGGTTTGCTGGTAAGGGAAAGCGCTGATCCCGATCTGTGCATCCCTTGAAATGATGCTAAAATGGTTTATGGTATGGTTGGGCCACAGTGATCAGGCGATCATTTGTGAAAGCGCTTAAGAGGCCAATGCATAATAAGCGGAGGAAATACGTTCTCCACCTATATCAAAATGTTCTTCATAATTTGATCAAGATTTCTCAGGAATTTGCCCTTATATATATGCATTTGTGTGAAAAGCACAGGATCATAGCCAGTTTAACTTAAAAGTTATAGTGTCTAAGAATGAATGGGGACTTAATCACAAAAAACACCATTTTTGAACATTCTCTAAACACATGAACAAAATGTTGTCAATACCATATAAAATGCGTATATGACGTTTTTGATCACCAAAAACTTAATAATGTTTGAATTTCAGTTGCTGAATGGCCTTCTGATTACCATTTGCGGTAACCTAAATCAGATGGCAGTCAAAAATGGCCGCGTTGACACAAATTACATTTTTATGGATAATAGATTGAAGAAAAACGCCAATCATCATGTGATTATGTCATTTTACAGCAAATTCAATTTTTCTACTTGATGTTTTCACTTTAAAACCTTTTCTTGCCAACCCACCTTAGTGGAAGTGCCAAATCGGCATTGCAGCGACCACAAGTCATACCCAAATCCCGGTGGGGCGGGGGGGGGATACATTTGGAATGACACCTTATGTAAGGCTGTATAAGACCCCGTTTTTCAGCATCATGGACACCACAATGAAACTTTGAAAAATTTCACCAAAAGAACCCTATTTTTTAAAATTGTACCGCTGTCACCTAAGACCCTTGATTAGGGGGGATTTTGAAGATTTTCCCACAAGGACTATTTTTTAGAAAAATTTGCAAAAAATCTCACCAAAGACCCTTTTTGAAAATTTGCAAAATCGTAACTCAGAAGGACCTATTTTAAAGCAATTTGCATGCTTGTCGCCTAAAAAAAAGACCCCCCCCTTATGGTTTTCAAGTCCTGTCACCGAATGCCCCCTGGGTTTGGAAGCACGAGTCTTACTCCCATATCAATTTCATATGTGAGGCCCCCCCGGTTCCACCAAAAAACCGATGTGCTGGCAGACATCATCCAATCAATTTGAATTGCACTTGGAGCTGCCTAAAATCCATCCATGGCCGTGGGGAGATGGAAGCTAAGGGCGAGTGATACAGTGGCCTATTATTGATGTACAGTTGGTGTTGGCCCTCAATACTTGTACGTAAGGCACTCTGGCAAGGAAGAAGTTTGGCGGATTCAAATATTTCAGAACTAAACATGGTGGACCGAAGTTAATTGACCCTGTAAGTAGATGGAGGATTAACTTCTTGAACCATGCATAAAAAACAAAAAAAGGCATACGAAGGATTCGGAGAATTGTGTATCTTCTTAGTAACACAATACAAGACATTTCTCCTGCCCTGAAGCAAACATACGCCTGTAAGTGAAATGAGCTCCTATATAGCCCATACATGCTGATTCTCAGTTTTGTTTCAATGGCTGTGAATGATGTAACATATTCTGGATGGCATTCACATGTCAGAAATGGACATTTGTTGAAATCCACAACAGTCCACAAGCGATTTTGTTGGGATCCCAGATTGGACTTAACGGCATAGATGATAAGCGTTTGACACGTACATGGCGCTATTTCCCGGCTTTTACATTGGAAGGCCATTTCCAGAAGCCGTTGAATAATTAGGGATCCACGAAATAATTATTATAATTACAAAATTCCTTGTTGTGACACACACACATTTCGAGCCTTAACATCACAGGCATAGTTTTGCCATTTTTCCAAAAAAAATGATGCGGGACTGAAATACGTTTCCACAATATATTCAAAATTGTTCTTCATAACTGGATCAAGACTTCTCAGAATTTGCCCTTATTTATAATATGCATTTTTGTGTGAAAAGCCACAGGATCATAGCCAGTTTAAATTAAAAAATTTTGAAAGTTTTTGGAATATGCATTTTGTTGACAATCTAAAGGTCAAACACCATTTTGCACATTTCTCTAAAACACATGAACAAATGTATGTCAATACCATTATAAAATGCTATATGACAGTTTTGACCAACAAACTATATAAATGTTTGATTTCAGTTGCTGTGCCTTATGGCCTTCCTGATTCAATTTTTTGCGGGAAACCTCTAAATCCAAGATGGCAGTCAAAAATGGGCCCGCGTGTTTGACACAAATTACTTTTTCATGGATAATAGTTTGAAGAAGGAGAAAGAAAGAAAAGAAATAGAGAAAACCTCAATCATCAGGTGATTATGTCATTTACAGCAAAATAAAAATTTTCTACTTGATGTTTTCACTTTAAACCTTTTTTCTTGCACCCACAATAGTTGGAAGTGCAATCGGAATTCAGCAGCGGACACAATTGTCATCCCCCAAATCCCGGTGGGGGGGGGGGGGCTCCCATCTTGGAAAGTGACACTTATGTAAGGCTTGTATAAGACACGTTTCCGTCCAGCATACATTGTCACCCAATGAAACTTTTGAAATGCACCCCAAAGAAATAAACACAACATTAAAATTTTTAAAAATTTACCGCTGTCACCCTAAGACCCTTGATTAGGGGGGATTTTGAGATTTACACAAAGATATTTTTTAGAAAAATTTTGCAAAAATCTCACGAAAAGATCCCCGCCGTTTTTGTAAAATTTTGCAAATCGTAACTCAGAAACCCTTATTTTAAAACAATTGCATGTTGTCGACCTAAAGGACCCCCCCCTATTTTTTGCAGTTCCTGTCACCGAATGCCCTGGGTTGGAAGCACGAGTCTTACTCACTATTCAATTTTCCTATGTGAGTCCACACCGGTTCAAAAACAACCGTGGTTGCTTGGCAGCTACATCTATCCAATCACTTTGAATTTCACTTGGACGGCTACAATCCATCCATGCCGTGTGGAGATGGAAGGCTAAGGTCGAGTGGTAATACAATGCCTATTATGATGTACGATTGGTAGTTGGCCCTCAATACTTTTTTACGTAAGGCCACTCGGAAGGAAGAAGTTTGGCTGGATCAAATCTTTCAGAACTAAAACATGGTGGACCGAAGTTAATTGACCCGGTAAGTAGACGGGAGGATTAACTTTTGACCATGCATAAAAGGCATACGAAGGATTCGGGCAATGTGGTATCTTCTTCTAGTGCCCAATACAATACCATTCTCTCTGCCCTTGAAAGCAAACAACAGCCTGTAAGTGAATGAGCTCCTATATAAGCCCATCACATGCTGATTCTCCAAGTTTTGTTCAATGGCTGTGACATTGATGTAACATATTTGGAGCAGGCCCTGTCAGAAATGGACATGTGCTTGAAATCCACACCAGTCCACAGCGGATTTTGATTGGGATACCAGATTGGAATTAACGGCATTAAATGGAAAAGCGTTAGACACGTACATGGAGCCGCTTTTTTCCCGGGCTTTTTTCTCTTTTTTTTTTACATTGGAAGGCCATTTCCAGCAGCCGATTGATTGATTATGGGATCCCCGAGTAATAATTATTTAAATACAAAAATTCCTTTGTGGGTGACAACACACCTTTCGAGCTGAACCATTCACCAGGTTTATAGGTTACTAACCCAGTTTACCAATGCAACCGTTGTAAAAATTTCAAGTTTTTGAAAAATTGGGGTTGCTCTTCAAAAAAAATGTGATAATATTGCTTTAACAGCGTTACTACTTAGTAACGCTGATGGATTGGCGCCGAAAGATAGCGATACAATCCTCCCTTTGAAACTCTGCAAGTCATGATTTGATGCTACATGAGCAGGAAGTTTCATTCCATAAGCTTACAGAGAATGGGAGAAATGACTTCTGTGGGAGCCCAAGTTGGACCGTGGGACTTTCACAGTAAGATCATGAGACCTGAATGAGCGCCTAAGGTGAGGATCAACTGAAAGCAGCTCAGGTAGCACTGGCCGAGGAGCATTCTGGTTGCTGGTCAATAAAAACATTGCGGGTGGAAAAGAGTGACAATTCCATCTGCCCTGCGATGACCCAATGATTGGATGAATTAAAACGTGAGCTCACTCTCGGGGCTACCAATGAGGAAAATGGCAAATCTCTGGATTGCCCCGGGTGGATTGCATCTATGTTTGGATAGAGTGAAGGTGGGTGGTTGCACCATACCATGCTGAGCTTGCATATATTCCACGTTGGATCGAAACATGGATTTTTGTATAACAGCCCATCAGTCGTCTAAGATAGGGGCAGCTCGACGGGCAATCCTAGTCGCTGGACTGGCCAGTTTTAGCCATCTTGGTAATCATAGGGAGGGACCAGGACAGGTCATTATGAATGAATGATGTGATCGACCCTGTCAGACCTCTTCTAGAGTAACCTGTACAAAGACAGTGAGAAGGAATTGGATGGACTGTTGCAGCATCGTTCCCTGTTTGAGATTGTTACAGTTTGACACTTGGCAGCACCGAAAATTACATTTCCATGAGTTGCCCAAGGACTCGATTTCAGAGGTCTTTGTTTCATCCATCCATCTATAATCTAGAATATTGAATTCTTTCCACTATTCAATTATTAAAGGTGATTTCAGAGATTTCCCGAGGAGGGCGCCCTCAATTTTCAAACAACTCATGTTTTGCATAGCATAATGCTTGTCCATAGTGACAATAGCTCCGTTCCGATGAAGTCTTATATAGAAAATCCAACGTTTATAAAAATTCCCGTATCTGCCTCAAACTTTGATATTGAGCATTTAGGTGACTGTTTTTAGTTCCAATGACTCATGTCAATTAATCAAACAAAAAATATATTTCAAATCTTGAGTCAGCCTTTAAGAAATTTGAAAAGTCTTGAATCCTTATCTATTAGGACTTCTTAGGCTACTTATCAACTGTTGGTTGGGGTTAGCAATTATTGTGGAGAAATGCTGTCTTCGACTGTTCTATCCTGTACTCTCGTTTTATGGTAAGTAGGGTATGTATACACACCCACTGTACACCGTTGCTGATGCTTGGAGGTAATTGTTTTCATTATGATTTTTATTATTGTCTCCACCAAATCACCCAATATTAAATTATTAAACAAAATTTCACAGTCTAAATAATGGCCAAAGAATCCAAAATTAACAACTTAAGAGTTGTTGGGCTTGGGTGTTTCCTCTGGTTGTTGACCAACTTCTTCATGCAAACTCAAGTTGCGAGTGAAGTTTTGACAATTTATCGAGTTTGAGCTTTGATGGTCTGTGATTCTGCGCACCCTCAGAGTAACCAGGGTTTCAGCATTACTGCTATACTTCATGTTGGTCAGGTTCATCCGCAGAAGTTTGCAGTCTCTGTGTGACAAAATTGGGGGAGCGCCATGTTTCCTTTCCTTTCTATAGAACTTAAACGTTATTTGCAACTCTTCCGAAGGCTTTGCTTACCAGAGCAAATAAAATCATAATGACACCAAGGGTCTCAAGGCATCAGCAACAAATGCATTGTGATAACCTACAATATCAATAAATAAAATGCTGCTCGAATCCAGAATGGAATCAGTCGAAGGCTGCAGCTTCGCCCACGCTGATGCTTAGCCCCAAACCAGTAGAGTTCTAAGTTTTAAGCATAAAACAAGAAGTTTTTAAAGTGAAAACCAGCAGTCATTTTGCATCCCTGGGTGCCATTTTTGGATGCTGCTAGTATGTATTCAAGATTCAGTACCAACAATTTAAAATTTATATGAGGCACATGTCCAGTATGAGTACATGTACTGATCATTTAAGCCATACATGTTTATATACATGTGATGTGATTAAAAACTGTGTGTTTTTTGTGATTGCGACACGTTTTTACTTGGGAGCTCGCTTAAACTTTTTTCACAGAATTATGTTGTACAGCTGGTCTTTTCACATGTGTGCATATTTATAGGGACAAAGTTACTACCAAAGTATAATTATTCATGAATAAGAATTTTCATTGATGTTGTAGAAAAAAACGTCTCTCTTTCTTGATCTCTTTTTGTAAAAAAAATTTCAAAAAACTCACAGTTTTGCTGCATAATTCTTATGTATACCACCTTAAAAACTCACAAGCATGGATAATCCTGTAGGAAAATTTGGATTTGACTTTAAAATGACACCAATCACCTGCTGATTGGAGGCTTTTTTCAACCCGTTAACCTTTAAAACATTGGTTGTCAACAGCCAGCGGCCATTTGGCCTCCATCTTGGATTTAGAGTTACCGCAAAAATTGAATCAGGAAAGGAAATGCCATTGCAGCAACTGAAATCAAACATTTATTATAGTTTGGTGATCAAAAACTGTCATATAGATTTTATATGGTCTGACATACATTTGTTCATGTGTTTAGAGAAGTGCAAAAAATGGTTTTGTTTTTGTGATAGTACCCCATTCATTCTTAGACACTTAACTTTTAAGTAAACTGGCATGAGCCTGTACTTTTCACACAAAATGCATATTATATAGGGCAAATTCTGAGGAAGTCTTGATCCCAATTATTGAAGAAGATTTTGATATATAAGTTTAGAACGCGTATTTCAGTCCGCATCATTTTTTTTTTTAATGGCAAAAATATGCCTTTTTGGTCCCAAAACGGTTGTGAGATAACATAAAACCACAAAAGTTGAATCATCATGTAGATAATTAAATGATCTTCAATATGACACCAAGAACAACCGTGATTGGAGGGGTACATAGGACATTCCCTCAAATTACTGTCGTTAGCCAAAACGGCGGACATGTGGAGCCACTTGGATTCGAGGTGACCCCGCAACAAAAATTTAATTAGCACACCTCTGAATTCTTGTGTATTCTCATAAAAAACTACCAAAAAAATCAAGGTGTGCTAGTTTGTATGTGATCTGGCAAGTAACTTGCTTATTTGTGATTTTGGCCCTCCACTTATAAGGGCGCTATTATTAAATCTCTGCTATATTATTATTATTTAAAAAAATGACAAAACCACTTTCCCAAAGGACTTTTCCCTTAATATTTGGCTCCTAAATAGGAGAAATAAATACATTTACATTGCTGAATTAAAAAAAAAATAAAAAAAGTTATAAATACGATTAATGGGCAAAAACAATTTTGGAATAGCGCCACCAAAATGCCTTAATTCTGCTAATTAGCATAATAACGCCATGGCGAATTTTTTTTTTTCCACTGTTATATGGGCCTCCATTTGTTCTGATTAACACATTTTAAAAATATTATTTGCTCAATTTTTATTGAGAAGAGATTCTCACGGGAAAAGTATTTGGTTTACTATAAAAGAGAGAGGAGAAAGGGGAATACCCTATTTTGGTTTTGCTAAATGAACCTGTTAAGATTGCACAATAGGGAAGTGGGGAATCCCAAGGATGCTAAACTTAGAAAATTGTTATGGTTTGAGATCAAAACAGTTGCAGAACTAGGGAATTCCCCCCAAAGTTATAGTTGGAAAGTGATGTGATTCGGATGAATGTAATTGTATGTGATTTCAATTGGCCAGCTAGTGCAGGGTTATGTTTAGCATGATTCTGTAGGTAACATCTATTTTTAGACTTTGGATCTGTTGTGAAGTCAGTATAATATATGGATATTTGAGCTAAGCCTCGCCGTCAGCATTGCATCAGCTATCAGTATGGTTGTAGCTGGTTTATCTAACAATATTGGTAGATTTGTGCCCACACATGCCAGGATTTTTATGTTAATTCCATGTGAGCAAAGTACTGTAATATTCTACTGTCGTCTTTGAAGACGAAAGTGCTGGGAATCAAAATAGATTCCAATTGTGGACAGATAGAAACGTGTGATATTGAACTGATATACTGTGGATTATGTCGTCGAGGGACTTTATTTAACCTTGGTCCGTCTTGAACTGCTGGACAAAATTAATCTTCAGGATGAGAAGATGCCCATTGCATATACTACCTGAGAGTTAATATGTGGAACTTTGCATACTGTCACTTTTGAGTCTTCGCTGTGAGGACTATCATCGTTGAACTGCACGCTTCACATAGGATACGGGATATCATTGTATAAGTATAAGAAAATGTTAATTATATGTAATTTTGTTTTGGACTACCAAATTCTTGAAACAATCAAGTAAGAATCATTAAAACTGTTATTATAATAATTTAGATCATTTGTGCACAAGGCTCATTTATTTGTGTTTGAAAGGTATTTCTGACCTTAGACGTCTACGAGACGTCATAACACCACTAAAATAGGCCGCAACTGATTATTTAGGCAATGAAATAAAATTGTGGGCAAACAAACCAAATAATGTTTCACACGGACCCCCCCCCCCCACCTTCCCTTATACACTTAATGTTGTTAGGATACTACGTGAATTCAACAAACATTGGCAGATTGCAAGATGACTTGACCTTGAAAAATCATGAATCATAGATTTTGTTGTGTTTAATAAGCAAAATTCTAATATGCTTCCCAAAGTTGTAAAAGTGGAAAGAAATAGACGACAAAAAAGCACAGATATGATTTTTTTGTAAGCAAGCCTCTTTTTCCTCCATTCCAATGGGATTTTCACAGTTAAGGCAAGATTTTCGTTACTGTACGAATTACATGTATACGGTACGGGGGTATTTAGAGCATTATGAAAGTAATGATGACCCTTGCTATCTGTTTTAATTGATCTATGAAATCCATAATATCCTTGATTTAAGGGGAGTATGGGGTCTGACTTATGGGGGTCTGAATATGATTTAAAAAAAAATTGTTCTAATCCAGGAAATGAGAAAGGCAATGGTTAAATTGTGTAGGACTGTCTCTTACAAATGCTTTTTATTCGATCGCAATCGGACCGAAATTGCCAAAAAGCATAATCTCCCTAGATTTTATCATGTGAAAAATTTCAAGGGGTTATATTAAGATATTTTAAAAGATATTATTTATGAACTATTAACAGACCCATTCCTTATTTATAAATCTTCTAAATAATTCATAGTGTTTGTGGGCCATGACCCCACCATTAATAACCATGTATTTTTTCTTTGGTTGTGTGTTTAAGATTTTCTATTACACATGTGCAATGTTATGAATTATCTCAGGGGCTGGTCCCTCGTTGTTATTTGTGGCAACCCATTTGATTGTACATTATTGTCAGGTATATGTGCAATTTGGTGATTGTCATATTTGGTGCCTTGTTTGGAGGTGCTGAATCTGTTTCTATGTAATTATACATTATGTTATTTTTGTAATGTTAATCATATTTATAATTATATTGTAATTGTAAATGTCTTGGTTAATTTCGGCCTTTGGGCCACGATATGAGTACATAATAAAATCAAAATCAATCAAATCAACACATTTATTTTGGCTAAGTAATAGTAAATAAATACTCATATTATCCTTTCCAGAATTTAAGGAATTAAATGTCACTGGAGTAAGTGATTTTTTATGTATTTGATTGTTTTCTCACCCTGAGGATATTAAGAAATTAAATTTTAAAAATTAATTACAGGACCATGGTACGGCACCTATTTTGATGATTCTTTCATAATAATTAGGAGAATTCAGTATAAATGAAATTTAAAAAAAAAAAATATTCCATATTTTCACATCAAAAGCGGACCTCATTTTTGTCTAAAGTGTCGAGGCCTTTAGAACTCGTTCGTCTAAACATACGCAAACATTCCAAAACGAGAACGAACGTAACTAGAAAACCGCTACATGATTGATACATGAAATGTGGCACACATATTAAAGAAAAATACAAGGGGCCAGGTGAACCATGAAGGACGATTTTCAAAATTGGTCTCCAAAATTCAAAGTACCGCCATGAAAATTATGCGATTGGTCGATGGCCGGTCTGCCATGGCAACGGTATTAAAAAATTAGGTAACATGGTTCACTCCTATTTACCTCTGATATGTACCAAGTTTCGTCCCAGTAGCATTCGGCGGCCACTTTTAAAAACGCCCTCCAATAGGCATACATTTAAGTGGTGAATTTTACCGCGCTATACATTTGGCATCCAAAATATTGCCAAAACACTGAAAAAAAAGGACCATTCACCCCCATTTTAGGCTAGTTGGTAAAACATGATATGAGGTGCTAAATTGCTTGGCAGCCATTTGAAAAGCGCTAAATGAGGAATACATTTAAGTAAAGAATTTGAGAAACTCTAACATTTGGACATCACAAAAATAGGAAAACACTGAAAAAGCGGGCCCATTTCACCACATTTGTTGGCTAGTAAAACATCATTATAAGGTGTTAAATTGCATTTGCGGCCATTTTGACAAGCGACCTCAATGAGGGAAAATACATTGGAAGTGGTGAGTGTGACCGCTCTATACATTTTGCCGTCAACAAATATAGGAAAACACTACAAACTGGACCATTTACCCCATATTATGGCTATAAAAACGTCGTTATATGGTATAGTAAAATGGCACTTTGGCGGCCATTTTTGAAAACTCCTCTAGCGAAAGACGTGTCCGGGGTAGCAAAGTCTACCCTCACTTTTTGTTTATGTCTGATGGTCTAGTCAATGGCTGTCTCTGTGAAGAGTAATTATTGGGCACATTTCTCATGCACACGGGGACCCACCAGCACACAAGCACTAGTTCATTGAGGATACTAGTTTATTACTCTTTTGTATAACAGTGTGCAAATCCCATGGCAATCGGCCCACGCAAACAGAGATATAAAAACGATTCTTTAAAGCAAAACAGGCACATTTTTGGAAAGAGGATCCCCAATTTTTTCAGGTTTTTTAGTAATCTATACCTGTTGAATGGTAATTAAAGCTTCGAATTTTCTATGTGTCGCAAAATCAAAGAATTTGTAGTTGAAGAATAATTAATATCGGCGATCTCAATAATATTCAACGGTGAGTGAAATCAGCCTTCCAATATGAAATAGCCGGGGAAATTGCGCCATGTACGTGTTCAACGCTCTTCCATTAGTTATTCAGTCGGTACAGGCAAGTTAAGTTAGGAGGTCATTTTTGTGAGGTGATGAAACTATTCATACATGAACGAACATAAAAATTGGTGTTTGACAAGCTCCGCTGTAAATTACAATCGGGATCCATCCTAACTACACAAACGTTCTTTTTATGACAAATACGCGTTTAGCATTGTCGTTTGCAGGGTATATTTACTAGACAATTACACACACAACTGTGCAAAAACTATCAAATTTTGAAACATTGGGAACGCTCTTCAAAAAATTACATAATTGCTCTAATGACTATCTAGGCTATTGTAAAAAATGTCGGTGCCAATAGCATTTTTTTCCCATTCTTTGAGGTGGGGAATTTTCTACATGTTATAATTTCGCTTCGCTTTGTTATTTTGATACAACTCGACGAGTATATAGAACACCATACGGTACTATGCTTTACTTTTGACGACATTATCGGTTTGAGATTTACTGGAAAGGGTTCCCACAGCTTTAGGGTGTGTACTGTGTCGACTATTATATGTTGTTTTTTAAAAACAAATCAAGTTATTCTTTTTTTGTTTTTTAAGATTTGAAGAAAGAAATCAGTTAGTTCAAAACACTTTTTCATAGTATAACAACTTTAAATGTATTTTAATATAACCAGTTATGGGACAATCGTGTTAACACTAATCAAATAACATTGGGTAACTGTTATAGATACTCAGGACAAAATACTGGCACCCTTCAAGTTGTGGAGGTGTTTACCCTTTGAAAATGGAAATGAGAAATATTGCTAATCATAGGCCCATATGGAGCAAAGAAATGCATATGATTGTGGCTCCATCTGATTGTCGCCCTCGATCCCCAACACTCACACTGTCATCTTAAGTAAGACTTATAATCATTATGAAAAACTGGTATTTTTTCAAACATGACTAGAACATATTTGGCTGACTTGCACGGTGAATATGGTCCCGTGTGTAAATTGGTTCTTCAGTAAACATAGGCTATATTAATAAAATCAATGCTGCAAATAAAACTTAGGTCTGTAATGGATAAGCAGCGATTTTCTGATCCGAAAAATCGAAAAAAAATTAGTATTTGGGTATTTTTGTGGAATGGGCATGGCTGGGCTAAAACATAATTATGCAAGAGGTTGGCTTAAAATCCGTGTACTAAAGACAAGCTCACTTTTTATCTGATCATTAATTCTATCCGTGCCAAAATATCAAATTCCGACACTTGTGATAAAAAAAGCCTCTCGGTGTGAATTATCCCAGAGAGTTATGTGCACAATGTCATGTACAGTTTGACCTCAAAATATTCACAAAATATTATAATCGTTTTTTCACTATTGGTTGTTTTTGTTCCCATTTAAAGTACTATCTGTGATGTATAAGCTAAAAAATGCATTTCATTATTTTGTTATTCTCTCGCATGATCGTTGCTTATCCCGGTTTGGTAAGCTTTTCGGCCAATATTCTTTCACACAAAATGCAATGATGGTATGACGAAAAATCATAATGGCTCAGCACATTTTCAAATATTACAATCCAAAACCAATAGTACATATGTATTTTGGAAGATTGTCACCCTGACAGGACTAATGTGTTGAGGTCGATGCCTCCGATTCCTGTTTTGAATGCGCTTCTAATTGTAGCTTATTGAAGTATTAAAACTTTGGTATTTATTACAAAAAACAAAATCAAGGAGACGGTTAGGTTGGATGATTTTGCAACCTTCAAGACCAAATTTGGTGGAACAAAATGTTCGTTTGGGAAAAAAACACCAGTCTTTTTATCCATTTGGGATGAAAAAGGATCTTGTATCTCTGATCTTTTCATTGGTACTAATTTGTTAAAACCTTCAATATTTAGTTATGGAATTTGAATATCCATTATTAGTGATAGAAGGAAGTATAACCTTTAATAGATGGTATTAATTTTAAGACTGGTTTTCAAAAACCCCAAGAATATTCAAGGAAAATGTTTTGAAAAAATCTCAGCTTTCTTCTTGTGGGTGAAGAAAAAAGGTCAAAAGCCATGTTTACTCCATTTTAGGGACCAGTAGTGCGTGGCTGGGTGGGATCCCGTGTGCATGAGATGTGCCCTAAGTTTTACTCGTCACAGCCATGGACTAGACCACAGACATAACAAAAAAGTGAGGGTAGAATTTTGCTACCCCGGCAACTTTTTAGCTAGAGGGCGTTTTCAAAATCGGCCGCTAAAGTGCCATTTAATACATTATAACTACTTTTTCATAGCCATAATATGGGGTGAAAATGGTCCAGTTTTGTATTGTTTCCTATATTGTGATGTCAAAATGTATTAGAGCGGTCACACTCACCAACTACATGTCTTCCTCATGGCGGGAGGGCGCTTTTCAAACATGGCCGCCAAATGCAATTTAAAACACCTTATAATGATGTTTTACTAGCCAAAAAAAAAATGGTGGTAATGGCCCAGGTTTTCAGTGTTGTGTTATATTTTTGACTGCAATGTATAGAGAGTCACAACTTCACCACCTCAAATGTATTCCTATGAGGGCGCTTTTCAAATGGCCGCCAATGCGAATGTAACACCTTATAATATGTTTTAAATACGTCATAAAAAGGGGTATTAAAAATGACAAAGCTGTTCAGTGTTTTCCTATATTGGTTGATGCCACAGATAGAGTGCCTCACATTCTTTACTTCTTAAAATGTATTCCTCATGAGGGCGCTTTTCAAATGGCTGCCCAAATGCAAATTAGCACCTCATAAGAATGTTTTGAACTAGCCCTAACAAGTGGGGTGAAATGGTCCATTTTTCAGTTGTTTTGCTATATTTGTAGGAGCAAATGTAAAGAAGCGGTAACATTCACCACTGAAATGTATCTAAATGGAGGGGCGTTTTAAAAGTGGCCGCCCGACGACGAATGCTATTTAACACCTATAATGATGTTTTAATTCCAAAAAGGGGTTTGACGGGAATGGAATATGAACATGGCCCGGTTTTCAGTGTTCCCTAATTGTTGATTTTTACCCATATTTGTTGAGTTATTTATTCAGTACTAACAAAAATGCAGGTTCTTTTGCTCTTTTTTCTTACAGTAATTTTATTGATATAATGAGTTTCTAGTTATGTTTCCAGTTTAAGGGATTAGATGATTTATTCAGTTACGATGCGTTGATTGGTGATTATTAAAGTCTAAGTGCTGATAGGGTTGTGCACTTAGCCAGCCGCCACTTCGACGAAGCGAAGGATTGTGAGACGTTCTGATGGAACGTAATAATAATTGACCAATCGCGCTGTGAGCTCTCGTAGCAGGATGAGAAAAATTTCCATATGGACATACGTACCGTGGTATGATTTGCCAATGTTGAAAGCTGAAGACAAATCTTGCAGCCACACTGGGGATTCTCAGACACAGCCTTGGAATTGTGTGTGGAAGTCGCGTCAACTGCAAAACAGACTTGATATAATCTGTGATTTATGCAATGACAAATCGTGAAGGATAGGAACGAAAAAATCAAGGATGCTATCAATGAATTATCAAACAATCAATCAGGATTCACCCCTTTCCTGTAGAGATTGACAGGTTTCTGAGCATTCAAATAGTAAGCCCATGTATGGGTTAAAATGGTTAGTTTGTAAAGATGACCAACAAATTTTAAACATGTTTTTTTTTTCAGAATGTTATTGCTGTAGCAAACTCATCCCAAGTAGCAACCAGTTTTTTTAGTTATGGTCATTAAAAGGACAAACAAAGAGGAAAATAAGAATAATGGGTTACCCAATAAGAGCCTTTACATTTTGTTCCAAAGGATTCAAAACTTGTTCATGTAGGCATTCATTATCGTTACCACCTATCTGCTACAATTGTGTGTCATTCAAATGTAATCCATTGGAATGCAAATTCATCCCAGTAGTAGAGTAATAGCGGCAACAGTACACCAGTAAACGAAACAGGACTATGATCTGTTGTGATCTGGCATTAATTGACTGCCTGCACATCGTGATGAGGAATGATCCGCGAACATCAGCCTCTTTCTAATCTAAGTTAAGCTCAGGAACCTCATAACTGGAACCCACCAAAGGAGAGAAGAAGGTTGGTATCATCCACTCCTCTGACATGAAACAATTTAATTATTTTATCTATTACAAAGCATAGCGCTCCACGAAGAACGGAGCCTTTAAATATTTCACCCATTGTTAAATTCGCCTTTTTCCGAAAGTTACAAACGCAAGTAACAACCGACAACGCAACCTTGCTACGGCAGCAGCTAATCAGAGCCCTGTTGCTACATCCAAACAAATGCAAGACACACAAATGGGTACAGTGAGGGACTTTCATAGTTCTTCAGTTTGGCCCAGATCAAATGAACAATGAGGAGAGTGGCAATTCTGGTTTAATAACGAATAGCGCCTCTACAAATTTACAGAATTGAGTGTACCTAGAACAAATTCCAGCAGTAATCCCCACCGAGATTTTAACCCGGGGACCAATTGGGTCAAGGCAAGATACTGCGTAACATCAGACCACGCCACTCCCAATTGAGTATGTGTCTAGTGTAGGTGAAGGTTTGGGCTGTTTTTTTTTTTTCCAGATTCAACTGATGGAGAAGGGTCTCGAATTCTCACTGTGTTATATTTGAAGCACAGAACCAGAACTGTCCATCTCGACAGGAACATGAGGAAGGGGTGTATCCCCAATTGATTGTGTTAGTTCAATTTAACTTAGTAGCCATGACTATGGCGTATTTTCGTTCACGAGTCATTTGACAGATTTTTATTGTAATGACATCAAAAAGCCTATTTGCAGCTGACGCAGGCTTCCACATATATTCTAAAGCTATGCTGTCACTGTGAAATCCTCAAATGTGCTGCAGAAGTTTGCCTTCAGCTTTCAGACAGTGGCATCATATCCCCACTATGTATGTAGTGGGGAAAATCTTTTCTCATCCCTCTGAGACGCTTACAGTGCAATTGCCAAGTATTACGATATTGCCATAAGAATCGTCAGGTACAAATCATTTGCGCTTCGTCTCGATAAGGTGCACAAAAAAAAGGGTGGCACGCTGGCTAAGCGCACAAAACCCTGTCAGCACTTAGATGTAATAAATCAATAACACACCATTGTCTGGATAAATCATCAAAAGCAATGAGAACTATAACATTAAACTAGAAATCATCAATATCAATAAAAATGAGTAAGAAAAAACAGAGAAAATAAAAAACCGCAAATTATGTTAGGACAGAATAAAGTCCTCAACAAAATATGGAGAAAAAAATCATACCAAATATAGGGAAACACTGAAAAACTGGGCCATTCTGTTTTTTTGCTATATAAGATTGTTATAACGGTGTTAATCTCATTTGGAAGCCCATTTGAAAAGTGTCCTCCATTAGGAATACATATTTTAAGTGTGAATGTGAACACTTTATACATTTGGCCTCCACAAAATATAGCAAGAAACACTGAAAAAATGGGACAATTTCACCCATTTTGGCTTAGTAAAATATTGTTATGAGGGTGGTGCAAATTGTATTTGGCAGCCATTATGAAAAGCACCGCCACTTACGACAATAACCAAATATAGGAAAAACGCTTTGACAAAGTTGGGTTCATTTTCCCCTGTTTAGCGATTAAAACAGCATTATAAGGTGCTAAATCGCTTTGGCGGCCCATTTTGAAAGCGCCCTCAATATGAGGAATCATTTGAGTGGTGAATGTGACTGCCTTTACCTTTGAAATCAACAATACATAACCACAACACTGAAAAGAACCGGGCCATTCCACCCATTTGTGGCTGGCAAAAACATCCTTATGAGGTGTTTTATTAAATTGCATGGCGGCCATTTTGAAACGCGCCATCAATGAGGAATACATTTTAGTGGTGAGTGTGACCCGCTCTCTACACATTTGGACATACACAAAATATAGGAAAAAAAATATGCAAAACTGGACCATGTCACCCCATATTGTGGCTATGAAAACATCGTTTATGGCGTTAAATGCTTCTGGGTCGGCCATTTTTAAACGCCCTCTAGCGAAAAAAGTGCCGGGGTAGCAAAAAGTTTATACCTCATTTTTTTGTTATGTCTGTGATGGTCTAGTCAGCTGTGAAGAGAATTGGGGCACATCTCAAGCACACGGGGACCCACCCAGCCAACGGGACTACAGGCCATCATGAGGTTGAAATAAATGGGCTATTCTCTAGGTGTCATTGAGGAATTGGAGTGGAATCAAATTCATAATGCTCTATTGAAAACCAAGTTACGTCGTTTTATTTTCAGGATTTTACATCGAGCCAATTGGCACAATCACTTTATCCATAAAATGGGTAGAAACCAATGCACCTATTGTTACTTTGTAATAAATTTCCTGAAACCATTCTTCATTATTTGTTGTGAACGTGATAAAGTTCCCTCTGTGGGATGATCGTTTTTTTTTTTTTTTTTTTTTTTTTATTAATAGTGTTCAGGGGATTACGTCCTTTCTTTCAATTTGAAAAAAATGTTTGGTCGTCACAGACCTACCCGAGCATAACAGCTGTACCAATTTCCCTTTTTGTTGATTGAAATTTTATATTCACAGATGTAAATACCAAAATTAAAATCCGAATTTTGTTTGCTTTTTAAAATTTAGTCAAATAAAGAAATAGTGAATAATAAAATTTGCTAAAAAATTAAAGGAAGCTTAGGCAGCATTTTAAAAAAAAAAGGACCCCTTGATCTGAAAAACATGATTAATGCTTAAGTTCCAAAATTTTTCTCTAGGTGTAATTATGGTACCATGGCACCATGTATTTTTTACATTACTGGGGACAAACCACCTTGCTGAGTTGGTATGTGTTGGGGTGGATTTGGTATGCATGGAATGTGAGTTCTTGTCTGTCGTCCTTAGTCCTGTTTTGTTTTGTAGTTTAGATCGTGTTTTTCGTCATATTATAAACCTGTACATTTAAGGTCTCATACATAGTATCTAAGTCTGTATTTTATACCATTTCACTGTATACTCTGTACAAGTGATTCTGTCCAAGAATGGAAGGGGTTTGGTGGACCATTGATGTATGTCTTTCTCCTTTTTCTATCAAACCTAAGTACAGGTGATAAAAACTATTAAAAAAGTACCTATAGACTAAATATAAACCAGGAGACCAGAGAGTTTGAGCTGAAAAAGGGCACATAAGGTTTGATGGTCTTATGTTAGTATAGGGTTAGGATTCGACATTCCATATTGCTGCCGGGTCACATCCTGTGCAAAAAGAATTTGGGGAAAATAAATGCTCGAATCGTGCCTAATCTCAAATTCTCACTCTAGCACCAAGGAACAAAAAGTCTAGGGTCGTGTGTCTTCAAATTATTTCATTACCAAGATACAGAGCAAAAGATGGTGGAGGTCGAAGGTAACAAAATCAACTGTACATGGGTCAAGTTCTCCAAATGCTCTAAGTAAAAAGGCTAAAATAGTCCTTCTTTATACATTGATAAAAATGTATCGTCATGTGAGTGCAACAAAGTTGTATCTACATTTTCATGATCTTACAGGAGAAGCATTTTTGTGTTTAATTCTTTTGTGACTTTTCAAATGAAACAAATTCTTTCACACGATAAAAATGTATTTTTTTAAATATCTTATAAATGTTTTATTTTTCCAATTAAGTTGACTAATTAAGAAGTAATTAGCCAATTAAAGTGGCGTTACTACACACATGATTTCCCGTGTCGTGCAACAAAGTCGTATCTACCAGTTACGACTTTGTTGCACTCAACAGAAATTCAATTTTGAGTGGAACAAAGTCGTATCTACACCTAAATAGGACTATTTAGCTTCACCCTAAAAGGCCCGGGGGCGGAATCCGCCCCGACATTTTTTGTCGTATCTCACCTATTTGTTATTTTTTCACGCCGAAACATGACTTTTTTCTTTGAAGCGTTGCACTCGATTTAAGATCATTTTGAACAAAATCGGACCTACGGTTATGACGCGGCGTTACGTAATCGCGCACTGCGTGCGAAGAAAAGCTATTTCCAATTGAAATTACACGGAACAGCAGAAATCCAGTTTTTTATGCTAAGGATACAGTTACACATGTTTTATCTTATTTATTTGATTTAATTGTAGTAAGAGCATGTGTGCGCATACTTTGACACACATCATGCCAAGAAATCCAAATTGGACTCGGGAGGGTCATAGCTATCCATTGGTACTCACACATATTAATAGTTTCATCAATCCGTCCGAGGTACTAGGGGGGCGGAATCCGCCCCCCCCCCCCCCCGGCGGTGAGATGGGTCCAAAAAGCCCGGCTCTTTTAGGGTTAATAACTCTGCAATAAATTGAGACTGTCACCTGAAATGTATATCAAATTAAGCGTAATGATCTACTTTTTATACAATATAAATGTCAGTATAAAAATGTCAGTTACGACTTTGTTGCACTCACATGACGGTATGGAATGAGTGAAACTGAAAGACAAAGGTTTTAGGAATCCTGATAGAGCAAAACATTTTCAGGTAATCGGTTTCACAGTGAATAAAATTGACTAATGAGCTTAACCTGTGATAGGCAATAGGCGATTGTGACTGTTTTAATATAATTTCCAGTAAACATTTAACGTTCATTACATTTAGAAGCAGGATTGTAAAAATAAAATATAACACAATCAAATTTGACTGGATTTTATGTATCTGTAGTAGAGGTGAACAGCGTTATCTGATAACGAATTTCTGTTCTGTTCCTTGACATTACAATCAACGATTTCAATTTTATGTGGTGGGAAACAGCAAATAACATTATCCCTCTTCAAAAATTTGGATATATGATGTTAAAATGCCCACATATCGCCAAAAATATAAAATGGTGAACAACATTATCCGACAATGCACGTGTAGTACCGTTTGTGTTCTTAACATTGTAGGCCTAAAAGTGTTAGTAATTTCATGTAAAATTCAACTTAAAGCAAAAAGAAGCAATATAATGTAATTACACATTAGAGTGATTCATACTACTTCTCTTTAAAAATTTAGATAGATTGTTAAAAATGATGGAACAACTTAGACTCATTCCCATAATTTTTTTTCAACCTGTTTGGAACGATTCTATGGTGTCAAATACCTTTATATGTGTGTATTTATTTTGCTTACATATACTTAATATAATAAAATACAGAAGTACATAACAATGAATTAACATTTGTGGAAAAAGGTACAAATATCATAGAACAATTCTTCCACTAAAGTTGAAAAATAACGTCTATACGTTAGTGACTATAACAAGAAACCATGTATTCCTTTGCCAAACACAGTCTGTTTGTATTATAGAGAGATATTCTAAGGAAAATATTTCTGCTTTTTGTATGTTTTCATGCACATAATTGATGATGAAATGACGCTATCTGTAAAATTATACTGGATAACGTGGTTCACATCGGACAAAAGTTACACAATAAAGTACATTAAAAGAAACATTGTATAAAAGTAGTCACTTCCCATCATGAAGAGCAAAAGTTCTCCTGAAAATCGGATAGGCTTATTCCTAACTTCTTTTGTTGAAAATTTGAATTTTCGCCTATTGTACACTGTGTGTCTATGGATTCCGGAAATTGACAGTTTTGCTAAAATGCAAACTTTAGGACGTCTGTTTGACGTGATGCTAAGCATGTTGGTACTCATTTTGGTAGCAATGGAAAGAAGAGGATCATAGCTATCTATTGGTATCAAAATTGAGTGTCTGTGATATTCCTTCATCGTAGGGGGTTGGGTTGTCACCCCTATCCCTTCAAGCACTTAATGCCACAATCAGTCATTTTTTTCCAAATTCAAAATGCCCATTTTGTTTCTAAATTGCTAGTGTTAGGTCATATAAACACTTTATGTTGCTATTACTATTCTTTGTGAAAAGCAGACACATAAGCATTTTGATGCGGTCTTGAAGATGCCATTTACGACTGTTTCTAGACCTAAAAAAGTCAGATCTCGACTTTTATTAGTAAACAACGCATAACAATCATTTTCGTGACAAATAGGGTGTGTTACGCTTAGCCACTTACAGGGGTCTTTACTACAACAATTTCCAATACAATAGTGCACAAAAATGGACTTTGACGAAAAATAGGCGGCGCGGTTTGTTTACATTTTGAAGAAATCGCTGATAGTGGCTTTAAGGATCACCCTCTACTTTACCTATACCCCGGAGGTGTTTGTTTTTTTGCATTAAATGGAGCGTCAAATAACAAATGGACAGTTACATTAAATCATTTTGTATTAGAAAAAGGGGTATAATAAGGGTGCTAAAAATAGCAGGGGCACTGTGGTAATCGCTACCCACCTTCGGTAGACGAGGGTCAATTACAGCACATTGTCCAAACGCTCCATTTTCGGTCGGGTAACTTAAACAAATTCTGAGAAACATACATACTTTACCAAAATTAAATTATAAACAAGAAAAATATGCAGGCGAATGGTATTAGTTTTGACAGTGAAATACGGTGGCTACCGCTCGATTCTAAAATGTCTTCATAATTTACGCGTGATCCATTGTTCGGGGCTGGTTCGAGTCCAAGCAGCTCGCACATCAGCATGTAATTATTAACCTGAAATGAACGAAGTTTTAACAATACAGTATTAAACCAATAAACTAGTGCTTAATTTAAAAAAAATAAATCAGAAGTAGAACAGTTAACATGGAAGAGTCAATGTTATTTCCGACAAAATAAAGGAAAGGTCTTTGTTAAGACTCCCAAAAGGAAACAACACTTCTCGAAAAGAATAGCGGTGTCAAAACGGCGTTTTGTGAAAACAGGGTGACCGCTTTCTAAAACAGAAAGTGGTGTCAAAATCTTGGCACTTGCACATACGCTCCATCAAGTGCCATGGGAAACAAACTTGCGATTTTTATGGTAGAAGCAATAATGCATATTTTCAAAGCCCTACTCAACACTGTGCTATTATTGATGGTTAACCATTAAAACGGTGGTTTTTGGATGATATTTTGGAATGAAATGGATTAAGGGCTCAAATTTCAGGACGACAATGAGAAAAATACGGCCTTTCATCTGATATTAAAATCGATACTACTTCCGGGTAAATCAGGGGTCCCAAAGACGATCGGAACACGCACCTTTAACACTTAAGTGCATAGCTCTCCAGATAAAGCCCCTGGAGAGGAAAGTGTTACAGCAGGGGTTCTTCAAGATGGAGGTGAGCCCATTATTGAGGTACTTACAAAGCTGTTCAACAGATGCCTCACAGAGGGAAGAGTCCCCAGCAACTGGAAGAATGCATCTGTAGTTATTCTCCATAAGAAAGAAGATACATCTGACATCAAAACCTACAGGCCAATAAGCCTTCTACCTGTAATGTACAAGGTATTCTCACAGGTCCTGCTGAAAAGAATGCTGAACACTCTGGAACAACACCAACCAAGAGCCCAAGCTGGTTTTAGACCAGGATTTTCTACCACTGATCACATACATGTTGTTAGCCAGCTACAAGAGAAAGCCAATGAGTATAAGATCCCGCTCAGCTTTGCCTTGTTTACTACGAGAAGGCGTTTGACTCTGTTGAATTCGAAACACTCTTCACGGCACTTGAAAACCAAGGAGTTGACCCAGCCTACATCAATCTCTTACGTGACATTTACAGTGGTGCCTCTTCCACCCTAAAGCTCCACAAGGACAGTGACAAGATCAAGCTAGAGAGTGGAGCAAGACCGGGAGACAACATTTCACCCAAACTCTTCACCTTATGCCTTCAAGATGCCATCATAAAGGAGATTAACTGGGAAGGAAGAGGACTCAACATTGATGGTGAAAATCTCTCTCACCTGATCTTTGCCGACGATATTATCCTGATTGCCAAGTCACCAGAGGAATTGGAAAGCATGCTAAATGGCATTCACAGCACCAGCAAACCTGTCGGACTCAGCATGCATGTTGGGAAAACCAAAGTGATGTTTAATGACCACACCAGAAAATCCGAGATAACTGTAGTAGTCAGGGGGCACATGTCAACTACTTCAGAAGTTTAGCCAAGTCTGATATTTTACATGGACCTTGTTATTGAACCCATAGGAATTGATTTCAACTTATTGTCTAATTCTCAGTGACGATTTTATCGATTGAGAGGGCTTTTTCAAAATGGCCGCCAAAATGGTAAAAAAGGCTATAAAAATAAAATAGACATGTATAAAGTGCTTCAGAAAAAATGATTAAGTCTGGTTTTCAATGTGGACCTTATTGATTAACCCATATTCAGTTGTTTTAACCTAATGTCAAATTCTCAATGACGGTTTTCATCAATTTAGGGCGTTCTTTCAAAATGGCGACCAAAATAATAATAAAAAACTATAAAGAATAAAGCAGGCATGTATAAAAGGCTTCAGAAGATATGTTGAGTGTCATTTCAAATGTGGACCTTAATAATATACTCCTGAGTAGTTGTTTTCAGCTTTATGTCAATTCTCAGTCGCAGTTTTCAATGATAGAGCCCACGTTTTTCAAAATGGCGGCCAAAATGATAGGGAACAATCGGGTAGATCCCCTGAGAAGCAATGATGGAGAGAAGCTGCGGCAGTGCGGCAGGCTCTCACGGAGCGTATGCTGGCCCCTTGTTGCTGGAAAACCCATGTGAGGAACTCTGCTACGTTTCCCAAAGAGGCCATAAGGATTGACTTCGTTTCTTGGCACCATGCGCAGTACTTCCTGATGCAGAATTTCTCGTTGAATGATGTCTTGCCTTTCCTGCCAGGGCAGCAGCCTCTTCAGAAAAGGCCTGCTGCCGTGTAGGATCTGATGAAACTCGCAGTACAGTCAGGTAAAAGGCCTGAATGGTCGCTAGAGGAACTTGTATTGGGTCTTATCCGGGTTCATCAAGAGGTCTTTCCTAATCGGGATGTAAAACGGTTCCGCTACCGTAAGAGGAAGTATTTTCGGGAACCACATTTGTCTGGGACAATGTGTGCTATTAGAAGCATGTTGCACCCGCTGGATCTCGAGAGCTTCTCCAGCATTCTGGGTATCACCATCTCGGGGAATGCATATGCCGAGATCCTGTCCCAGCTGATCATCATTGCGTCCATGGCGAACGCCATCTGGTCCGCTCCCCAGAAACAGTATGTCGGGAGCTGGTTGTTCCCGGTGGCTGAAAAAATGGTCGATTAGAGGCTGCTGGAGGCTGATGAAGACCACCTTGCACACCGCTGGGTTGAAGTGCCATTCCACCGACAAGCCCCTGACCTTGGTCGGGCCATGGATGGTTGTTCCTCTTCTCGACAGGGTACCCGCTAGAATGTTGCCTGCTCCCGGTAGATGGACTGCCTGGAGCTCGATCCTGTGGCGCTGGCACCATATCAGCAGCTTGATTGTGTGTTGACATAGAGTCAGGCTGCTGGTACGTCCCTGCTTGATTACTTAAGTCACTACCGTGAGTTTGTTGCAGCGTGGGGCGATCGTCTGCTCCTTCACCTTGGGAAGTAGGCGCCGAAATGCCAGGCGGACCGCCCCCAGCTCCAGAAGGTTGATGTGATGCTACGCAATGACTGGAGTCTAAGACACTGCCAATCGCCGCCTTCCCAGTGGGCTTCTCAGGCCGTCTTGGACATGCCTATGGTGAACGTGGAAGCGGGACCGCCTACGGTGAATGTTGTGAGGCTGCATCCACCATCTGAGGGCGTGGTGGACCTCAGTCTGGAGAGACGTCTATAGGTCCCCTTCGACATCCGGTCTCTCTTGGGGTTGAACTTGGATAGAACATGAAGCTGTATGTATCTTGTACGTAGGGGCATTGGGAAAGGACTGCAGTGAAGCTGCCGATAAGGCCAAGAAGCCGTAACCACATTTTTGGCTGGAGCCCTCTGCCAGCTTCTGCCTGGCGAGGGGGTCCCGTGCGCAGGGGACGATGGCTGCTGTTTTCTCTGCTGTCGGGGACAAACCGAGCCCAAGAACTGCAGGGTCTGGGATGGTTGGAAGGCTGACTCCTTCCAATTGATGATTAGTCCATGGGAGCTGACAAGGCTGCAGGTCTTCCAGATTTGAAAGCGAAGGGACTAACCTCTGGGGATGAGGTAGTGATCAGCATGTCGTCGTCGAGGTAAACGTAGATGAACATTACTTGTCACCGCAGAGCTTCGCCAATCACATTGACTATCCTTGTGAAGGTCCTTGAAGCCCTAGATAGCTGTTGATGTAAAATCAAAGCCATTTTTTTTGTTTGAAGGATGGATTGCCACGTGCAGGTATGTGTCCATCGAATCCAGTGTTGCGCTCCACCACTCCTGGCGTAGTTCTGGGATGATGGCCGCTAAAATTTCCATGTGGAAAGTTATGGGACGAATGTAACAGTTAAGCGACCTGGGGTCCGTTCCCGAAACTATGAATGTAAAGTTCATCTTACGCATGGCTTAAGATTTTGGTTACGACCATGGTAGTAGCGTTCCTGAACAGTGTACTTAAGATGATCGTAAGTACAATTCTACTAGTAAACCTACGACAATCTTACGTTAACATAAACTAAGCCGATTTAAAGGTCATTCCATTCATTGATTGGGATTAAAATTGGGCTCTGTCTGGGTGCAAAAGTCTGAGACAGGTTTGCGAATATTACCATGTGCCTATTATCATCAGGTATGAATGATTTTTATTGTGTGGTATCTATAGAACAAGTATTAAAACACTCGGACAGGGCTCGCTTGATTGTCGATCAACTTGGTCTGATTCGCTAATTTTTTTGTTCGCGTGTGTGTGTGTTAAACTCTTCAATATATTTGTATTTGCTTCATGTAGCTCCTGTGGTTCACTTTTTCATCACGGTTATTAATTAATTAGTTTAATTATAGTAACTATTTTAGTTATATCTCTGCGAGTGAGAGCTTTTTATTTTCATTTCTGTGACCAATTTAGATGTAATCCATACTCTATTTTGTTATTTTCTTTTTTTTTAAATCGGAATTCGGGAGGGTCCTTTTATTATAAAATATAATTTAAAACTCAATATCGTGTTAACATGTACATACAGCTACCATAACTTTTTAAATTTAATTACTGCAAGATGCAATAAATACTAACATGCTTGGCACATGCTCGGTATTGTAAAGTTTTTCTCAATAAATATAACATAGGCCTATATAACAAGATGTGCCATGGTCAAATCTCGGCATTAAAGATATATGGTTCTTGAAATATGGATTAAGTATATAATTTTTTTATTGGTCACCTGATATTTCTGTATCTAAATTTGCAGATTTAAGATTTTGTTTTGAGCAATGAAAAATATTACTTGTTAGAGGGTCAAGTTGGTCATGATAACCTACATAAAAACATTATTTTATTGTTTACTTTTAGCAAAACAGGTTATAGGGTTTATACTTTGTCTGGCTGTAAACATTTATGCTACAAGCTGCTACCCAACCCTTACCCTAACAGCTTTATCATCACTCATGTCGAATTGATGATCCCACTTTTCATAACACTTAAGACGCTTGGTGACATGTCGCGTGTACATATTTGTATATCTTTAAAAGGACACAATAGGGTATAGGCCTATTAGTTTTCGTCTTCATTAGATAACATGACTAATAATGGTGTGTCAATATCTGCATGCACAAGAACAGTTGTTCTTGCAGACGGTAATTTAAGCATTTGAACCTTTTTTAGCAAACAACACATTACAATAATATGTTTACTTTTCTTTACAATGTCAATGCAGGTCGGTAAGCTAGGTATAATAATTATACAAGAGAACTTTTTCTCAATACCCTTAAATCTGGTCAGTGCCTTTAAGTTTACATAATAACGATGTCGTGTGACGTGTTCATCGTAGGCCTACAGTACAAAAACAACACATATTATTACACCTCATAATCATGCTCTTTCATTGGCTGATTTCCCTAGGGAAATAGATTGAACTGTTTCCCTACAACCTCGTCCCCAGAGTCACAGTGAGGTGTAATAAAACAAATACTACATGGTTTATATCGGGAAATAGGGCACACTGTTTTCCCTTGGTACTGGCTACGGGCCTATCACCCTCACCCTTCGGGTTCGGGGTGATAGGCCCGCAGCCAGTACCTCGGGAAAATAGTGTGCCCTATTTCCCTCTTACCATGTAGTATTTGTATACTATTCCTCACTTAAATGGAAAATAACCCTAGTCTACATTTTTTATATAACTTTTCACAATTAGACATGCTGTACTCATTAATCACTTCCTAATAAAATTGGGGGAAGGGGATCACTCAACTTTGGAAGTAACGGTCATGTGCTGAAAACTCGGAGGTCTTTTGGAGACATGCCCCTAAAAATGTGAGGTTGAAAATCACAAAAGAGGCATATTTTTATTTAAAAAAAAAAAAATTGTTTTGAAATTGTAAGAAAATGCGACAAGAGATTATAGGCCTACATAATTATTTAAAATTAGTAAATTAAAAAAAGGTTAAAAACGAAATTTCAAAAACAAACCCCAACCCCCCACCCACAAAAACACATACCATAATCATAACAACACCCCCCCACCACATACACCCGCACACCACGCGCACGCCAAAACCAACACAAGAGTGAACCCCCTGGGGTCCGTTCCCGAAACTATGATCGTAAATTTCATCTTACGCACGGCTAAAGATTTTGGTTACGATTTAAAGGTCATTCCAGTCATTGATTGGGATTAAAATTGGGCTCTGTCTGGGTGCAATAGTCTGAGACATGTTTGCGAATGTTACCATGTGGCTATTATCATCAGGTATGAATGATTTTTATTGTGTGGTATCTATAGAACTTTAACAAGTATTAAAACACTCGGACAGGGTTCGCTTGATTGTCGGTCAACTTGGTCTGATTCGTTATTTATTTTATTTTTGTTAGCCTGTGTGTGTGTGTTAAACCCTTCAATATTTTTTTTATTTGCCTCATGTAGCTCTTGTGCTTCACTTCTTTTTCATCACGGTTATTAATTAATTTGTTTAGTATAGAAATGTTTAATTATAGTGGCTATTTAAGTTTGTTATACCTCTGCGAGTGAGAGCTGTTTATTTTCATTTCTGTGACCAATTTAGATGTAATTCATACTCTATTTTGTCTGTTTGTTTTTTTAAATCGAAATTCGGGAGGGTGCTTTTATTATAAAAGAAATATAATTTAAAACTCAATATCGTGTTAATATTCACATGCAGCTCTATACCATAACTTACAGATATGTTTGTATCTAAATTTGCACATTTAAGATTTTGTTTTGAGCAATGAAAAATATTACTTGTTAGAGTGTCAAGTTGGTCATGATAACCTACATAAAATTATTTTCTTGTTTACTTTAAGCAAAACGGGTTATAGGGTATAATTTGTCTGCTTAAACCTTGATGTTACAAGCTGCTAGCGACCCAACCCTTACTCTAATAGCCCTAATGTAAAATTGATGATCCCACTCTTCATAAGACGCTTAATGACATATCGCGTATATATGTATCTATTTAAAATCAAGGACACAATAGGGTCAGTTAGGGCATTTTCAGGTGAAAATATAGTTTCCTGTATCCGTGGGTTTAAAATGTATTATATGTGAAAAGACTCTTCAGCAACTCAGAAAACTTCGAATTTTTGAATCGGACATTCCGTTGCAAACTTATTCAATTTTTTTCTCGTACATAACAGTCATTTGGAGACCAAGTGTCAAAGGCCAAGAAGCTCCTTTTATGTCTTTTTTTGTCATGGAGCATGTAGTGGTCCTCTTTTCAAACAAAAATATGTACGAATCTAAACCGATAAAAGGGTATACACTTGATTTTTTTTAGGTTCTGTTCCTGATATATGTACCTACAGATTACATAACATTACAATATTTCATCTCTCAATTTGCCAACTAATTTGAATAATTTTTGAGGAAAATTTTTTTTTTTTAACTTTTTATTTGTTTTTATAAAATGAAAATAACATTCTTAACATAGATGTACTTTAAGAAAACTTACACACTAATCATTCCTGCAACTTGCAGGATTTTTTCTCTTAATACACGCATATACAGAATTTTGCAGCAACAAGTCTATTCGATAGCCCTACTTTACCCTAATTAGCATATTTTGACCAAAAATGAGCAAAAAACTTGCATTTTTTAAAATCACAATGCAAACAATCTAAAATTTCAGGATTTTTCTAGAGCATAAACAAACATAATTATGAACCAAATGAGCCTAATTAATTCTCTTTAAATTTGGCTAATAAACATAATTATTTTAAAACCAAATGCGCACATTTAAGAGTTTTGTTATTTTCCCTTGCATTATTTTTGTTAGAGTTTACCAAGCTATCGTCTGAAATTTTTATGGTTTCCCCTTCAAACCGTTAACCAACACAACTATGAAGAGAGTGAGTTTTGTATGAAATGTTACATAGCCTAATTTGCATATTGTTTGAAAACCTGAGCATATTTGAGATTTTTTATTACTTTTGCATTTTGTATGATTTACAAGCATCCATCTGTCAATTTTTCATACGTCTTCTCCTACCTGTTAACAACAAACAACTTTGTACATAATGAGTTGAAAATTTTATTTAATGAACTAATTTACATCTTTTTATCAAAAGGCGCAAAATGGTATATAAGGCTGTTTAGCCCCCTTTTCATCAGCATCAATCCCTCAAAGATGCCATCGTTTTTACAAGGTTTGCCACTCTCAACCAAAAGGGCCCCTATTTTTTGAGAATTTTGAAAATTGACACCAAAATAACCCTACTTTTTGAAAATTCGACCTTTTTTTTCTAAGTTTAGCATATTTTTGTTGTTCAAATAACACCTATTTGATGCATTTGGCTGTCTCTCACCCAAAGACCTTTATTTTCCATTTCCCTCGCGAATGCCTCTGGTTTTGAAATCGCTAGCCTTACACCCCTATGATTTCATGTTGGAGTGCCCCCCCCCCCCCGTGAAAATTTACTAAGGACAGGTTCATTATGTTGCGCCAAGGGGATGGAGGATGAGGGGGGGAAGTGGGGGGGAAAAAAAGGAAGGGGAAGGAAAAGAGTTGGTGGGTGGGTGGGTTGGGGAATGCGAGAATTTGTAAGACGAGATAGTGCAACATGATTTTTCATAAGAGCGTGGAGAACAATGCGAATTTTGCAACTTTTCATTTTTTTTTCACGGAATCGAGGAGGGAATACGACCTTCCGGCCAAAAAAGTTTTAAATCCTCCATTTCTCCTGGTTTAAATAATGCATGCCCCCGCCCCTAATGTAATTAATAAGCATATCCTTCAAGAAGCCAATTGAGGGACCTCTATAAGGACAGAACAGAATGTCTAATCAAACAGTGTAAAATTTCGGCAATTTATATGGAAATGCTTTTGGTTTTATAAATGCTTTATCATCCTACATCGAAAGCCATGCTCGCTAACGAAAGCGGCCTTTCCTCCCCACAATAACGGCACAATCGGATAATTTAATGTCATATAGGCATGTATTACATCATATTTCACTGAAATACAAACTATATATTTTGCGATTTTTACATCACAACTGTCATTAAAGTACAGCGCCGCCACGTGAGCGCCACATGCCGCAATTATAGTGTTGCCATTTCAATCATCAAGTTTGGCGTGCAAGCTGGTTTCTTGGTGGCACTTTACGCATTACTCATATTAGTCTTCTTTTCAGAGAGCTGTTAGTGATCATATTGCTTTGTAAAAAAATACATAAATTCTTTGATCAATATGTAATCTAGCATATCTTGTTGATTTTCTGGAAATATTATCGTTGTGGAGAAAAAAATCGCGATTTTTTCAAAAATCCATATCTCAGCAACAACACATCTGATTCACAATCAACAAACACCCAGCTGTAGCTTGTCATCAGAACTTTCCAAAAACTCACACTCTGAAGGCCTGTAACCAGTCACAACGCTCGGATTTACACATTTCGTCAGTCACCGTTAGTCAACTTAAATGCTAAACTCATCAAAAGTGGTGCCAAGCGGCGTGGTCATTGTTTACCATGCGTTTCCAATGGGACGTTGAAAGGTGCTCGAAAACTTGACCATTTTGTGAGATGACTTATCAAGGTATCTCACGCGATAGCTACCAACCTACATCTTATTTTTCGATTCCGTTTTAGAATGTTAGAGGGAAGATATGCTGCAACAACATATTTGAGTGGGAATGACATTGGGATTAGCATTATTTGAATTAAATTGATGATTTCTGTAGAATGTGTTTGTTCTCTACGCACCACTCACACACACGTTCAGTGCAGTAGATCGTTCACCGATTACGTAATAGGTAACTGAACTACCTAGGTATATGCATATTAGTTTTCGTCTTCATTAGATAACATGAATAATATAGTTGTGCGTCAATATACTCATGCACAAGAACAGTTATTCATGTAGACAGTAATTTAGGCATTTTACCTTTTTTTTAGCAAATTAACACCTCACAATAACATGTTTACTTTTTTTACAATGCCAATGTATATAGGTCGATACGCTAGGTGTAATAAATCTGGCCAGTGCCTTTAAGCTTACATAATAACGATGTCGTGTGATGTTTTCACGTGAATTCACCCTACTACATGTAGCTAGGCCTACGGTACAGAGACAACACGTACTATTCTTCACTTAAGTAAATGGAAAATAACCCTGCATTTTTATATAAATTTTCACAATTTAGACATGCTGTAATCATTAATCACTTCCTAATCTGACATACTTTCAACTTGGGGAAGTGGTCACTTAACTTTTGAAGTAACGGTGATGTACTAAAAAGTCGGAGGCGTTTTGGAGACACGCCCCTAAAAATGTGAGGTTGAAATACACAAAAGAGGTATATTTTTATTTTTAAAAAAAGAATTAATGTTATGAAATTGTGAGAAAATCCGACAAGAGATAGGCCTACATAAGTCATTCAAATTAGTTTTGAAAATCGGTCATTGGGTGACACTGAGCAAAACCAAACAAAACTAAAACAACTCACAAAAACACATACACACACATTCACCCCACCACATACACCCCATACACACACCCAAACCAAACACAAGGGTGCCCCCCGGGTCTCGTCTCGAGCATGTTCAAAATTGGTTGGAATAGTCTCCTACAATCATCTCCCAGCCTCACATCCCCTTTTCCAAATAAAATCACGAATACTAGCTCTTCCATAATGTCCATAATATCAACTTATATCGTTACATGTCAAGTCTACGTCTACTCTGAGTAGACGTAGAAATTCGCGTAACTTTACGATAATCCTGCGACTAAGTTAAGTTTCAGGAATGCATGGACAGTCGTGGAAATAGCGTAAGTGCTAGTTTCGACAGACGTAGATTTTTCGTGAGTTTTGAAGAAAATCTTAAGTGCATACTAAGTTTTGGGAACGCAGTAAATTCGTAAGTGTGAACTTCACGCAAAAGTTGCGATAGAAAGAGGCTACGACTGTCGTACGACCACTTTCGGGAACGGACCCCTGGTCTCGAACATGTTCAAAATGGTTGGAATAATCTCCTACAATCATCTCCCAGCCTCTCATCCCTTTTCCAAATAAAATCACGAATACTAGCTCCTCTATAATGTCCATAATATCAACTTGTATCGTTATATGGCAAGTCTACGTCAACTCTGAGTAGACGTAGAAATTCGCGTAACTTTACGATAATCCTGCGACTAAGTTAAGTTTCAGGAACGCATGAACAGTCGTGGAAAAGGCGTACGTGCTAGTTACGACGGACGTAGATTTTTCGTAAGTTTTGAAGAAAATCTTAAGTACATACTAAGTTTCGGGAACGCAGTAAATTCGTAAGTGTGAACTTTACGCAAAAGTTGCGATGGAAAGAGGCTACGACTGTCGTTCGACCACTTTCGGGAACGGACCCCTGAGGTTTAGTATGGGGCACCATTCGCCGTTATGAAGAATGTTAAAAGAAAACCACCCTTCGCTGGGGGACAGTTTCTAAGGCTTCCTTTAAGGCTTCACAAATCAATGTATTTAAACCCTAAAAGCCCTGCGGCGGAATCGCCCCTCGACATTTTTTGTCGGATCTCGCATCTTTGTTATTTCTTCGACGACAAACTGATGATTTTTTTTTGAAAGCTTGCGCTCGATTTAAGGACCATTTTTAAACAAAATCGGACTCGGGGTATTATGACGCGGCGTCGTTACGTAATCGCGCACTGCTATTTCCCATTGAAATGAAATTGACACAGAGCGGCAAAAATCAAGTTTTTTGTGCTAAAGATACAGTACACTAGTTTATCTCATTGATTTGATTTATTTGCAGTTAAGAGCGTGTGCGATACTTTGGAAAATCATGCAATAAAATCAAATTTTTGCACTTTTTAAAGTAAAATAATAGTCTTTTGTTTTTTTTCATAATATTTTTTTCGACAATTTTTGTATGTTGTCATGTTGACGTCACAGTGACGTCATACAAGGTATTTTGTACTTTTTTGGTCCAATGAAATCGGGAGGTAGAGCTACCCATGGGTACCACACTACGATAGTTCATCAATCCGTTTCCGAGATACAAGGGGGATCCGCATCCTCCCCCCCCCCCCCCGGTGAGAGGGTCCAAAAAGCCCGGCTTCTTTTAGGGTTAAGCGTTTATGACCCCTTAAACCAATTAAGTGGCCCTTCAACCCAAATAACCTCGTCGAAACAAACGGGTTTTCTACTTACATTCACAACAAAGGGGTTGTTAATTAAGGGACAAGCATCATCTTGTTTGGTCTTAGTGTTGTAGCTACGTATGTCCTTTCTTAAATAAAGGACAACCATATCCCAAGTTCTAACATATGACGTCTTGTCATTTGACAGTCATAACTGAGAGTAGTTATGACTGAAAGGTCCTGAAAAATCTCCAAAATCAGGGTTTTTTTTTTTTTTTTGCTATTTATTCAAACAAAAATTGGTTATTATTTGGCAATGATGGGTGCCAAAGTATGACACATTAACTATAAAAAAATATTTTCAGTATGTGTTTTGAAAGTAGCATGATTAGTAACATAAGTACATCTTTTGGGGCATTGTAACAGTAAAGTATAGGAAGGTGAAAACCCTGCCTACAGGTGGTAGCTCCATTTTTTTTTGCTAAAATGGCCGCCAAGGATTCAACTACAATTACATAAAAGCCTTAGATAATCCGTTGGTTAGACGAGGGCTAAAGATATTTAAATATTTATGCATTAACCCTAGTTCTACCTTGAGCCATTTTTGTAACAAAACTCCCCGAAGGGGGGGGGGGGTGGTTACACCCCCCTGTTGTGAATTTTCGTTACTGAACGCCCGTTACCTGTAAATTTGGTACCCAAAGGATAGCTTAGGAGTTCTTCTTCCATTGGTACCAAAATAAGTACTAACTCCCCATATGACGTCACAGACGTCATATGTGAGGAAGGACAGTTAGAAAATACTTGAATATAGGGTGGAAATTTGATATTTCGCAATATTAGCGACCCAACTCCACCCTATTATAGCTCTAAAATGATGTCATTATATAAAACTAGTCATTTCCATCAGTAGAGTCAAAAACTGCATGAAAATCTGTTTTTTCCTAACCCTTTTTGGCGAAGAATTGAATGTTCCACTGTGTGTGTCTATGGAAATGGCAGTTTAGCTGACATGCGAACTTAATTATGACGTCATTGTGACGTACGTAATGCTAGGCATGTTGGTATTATTTGGTATCAATGGAAGAGGAGGACCCTATCTATCTATGGTACCAAATCAAGTGTATGTGATATTCCTGTGTGTGGTTAGGCTTTTGGTACTTCTCTTCCGGAGGGGGGGTGGTTACCACCCCCCTATACGACTCACTTTGGGATCACCCACTGTATCTTACCTATACCCCGGTGGATTGTTTGTTTTTGGGATTTAAAAGGAGCGGAACATGGCAATTGACAATTACATTAAAATTTAATTTGGCCACCAAAAAAAAGGGGGTTTTAGCAAGCCGCGGGGAAAAAAACCTGAAGGGGGGTGGTAACCACCCCACCCCCCCCTCTTCAGGTTAGACGAGGGTTAGCATTCCTAGTGTTAAATATAATAAACAAAAGACCACTTTGAGCACAAAAACAATCATTATAACATGATATAGGCATTTCATTGAAGAATCCTTTGAAAAAACATGTCATTGGCGGCATTTTGAAAAAAGCGCCCTCATAAGTTGAAAAACAAAGACTGAGAATTAGACCACAAGTTGGAAGTTATGAAAATGAAAATGAAAAACCAAACTGGGCAGACCTTCTGACCAATTCATGCATCAGGATGAGTGTGCCCTCTAGACGGGGAAGGAAAAGTCATTGAAGAGATGACAGCTACATCTTACCTTGGAAGGAGACAGGAGGCGTGATGGTGGACTCAGCCTGAGATCCGAAGGATAATTGGACTAGGCTGGGCAGCATTTGCAAAAGTGGAAAACATCATGATAAAATAAGAAGACAAGTATGGCGTTAAAGAGAAAGGTGTGCAATGAATACATTCTCCTGTTCTGACATACGCAGTTGAAAGTGGGCTTTGATAACACCACGAGGGGTATGCTTGACAGTTGCCAAGAGGAAGAAGACGGAGGCGAATCATGCTTGGATCAGGCTTCAAGATAAAAAGCGAAATTGCTGGATCGATCACAGACAGGCGTTATGATATAATCGACTGCATAAGGAAAGTGCCAACCAAACATGATGGGCAGGCCCGGTGCTAGATGCCAGGATAAAAGGTGCAATCAGAAGTGACCAGGAGGGACCCCCGAAAAGAAAATGGACCAGAAGCCCAGGACGTCCAAAAACAGAGGGAGAGCGAAAAAACTTGGTCTATGGCATGAAATGTTTTCTTACTCCCGTTCTGTTATAGGGGGTGGGTCCAAGTGGAAAACCACCCGTTCAGTTGGAATTTTACCAAACTCTGGTCAATGGGAGTGTACATCACCACGACGAAAGAACAGGAAAAAACAAAACCGGTCATTATTAAAAATGCGGCACAGAAACAATTTTTCGGCGCGCACCAAATTCCCGCTTCAAAAAATGAAAAAAAAAAAAAACAAAAAACACTTTCACGAAGGACTTTTCCCAAACAACTTTGGCTCATATCGTTGGAAATAAATACAATAATTGCTGAAATTTTGAATAGGTACCAAAAATGCTTATTTACGCTAATTAGTATAAAAAACCGATTTCATTTTTTTCCACCAAAATATGCGCAACTAATATTTAGACAATTACATAAAAATCTGGGGCAAAATAGAGATTGGGTGCCATCAATGTTCAAAAGCAACTTAGACACCCGGTCTCGACGTGATCGAGTTGCGAAGGACATACCCATACAGGGCTACAGACACTATTCTGGGGGCTATTTATACTGAGTTGAGCGCGATTTAAAGGAACAAGTCCTAACAGGCCCGGGGGGGGGGCACTGTATTCAAAGGGGGATATCATGCTCGTTGTACAAAAACGCGTGAATGAAGGTTCGTTTTTTGAGATTCAGGCGATGTACGCGCGTACCGTACATTGGTTAGGGGGTAATCAAAATCGTCAAAAATTCAAAATACGGGTATGCTTTCACGTCGAAAAAAACGTGTTATAGGTATATATTTGGAGTACTTTAAAAAATTACATTAAAAAAAAAAAAAAAAAATAGTGGGTTTTGTTCCCGATTTTCTTCTGATTAACATGGTCGATTTCCGCGTGAAGTGATTTTAACCGTTTCAGCTTATTTAAGCTTATTTTCTCTATGTCGTTGACGTATCCTACATATATAGCCTTTATAGAGTTATGTCATTTTCTGTCGTAACTGTTCGACACTAAGAATTAATCGGTAGATGGGCGTAGATAGATAGAGAATATGGTCTGGCTCGAATTTATGTCAATCAAAAAAGGCAGGATATTTTAGTCCGGCGGTTGTACTAGTTAAAGAAATGTGAAATGCAGGAAAAAAAACTCAATTACGACACCCGCGATGCACCCATTTAATTTCAAAGAATAGGGACAACAATTTAAACGTAAAGGGATTTAATTTTAAACCTAATAGGCTGTAGCTTAAGGGCCAATTGACGCTTGTACATAAAAAAGTGAATAAAAAACTTCAGTGAGATCATGTGTAAAAATTTCCTTATCAGGGTCAGTTACAATAAAAGCCTATAGCCTGTAAAGTGGGTTGTGTTAAAGGTACATTTTATTAAACGTTCTCGTTTTTAGGGTAGCAAAATTATGTCCAAATATTGTTTGGATGTATTTTTTAAACTGTCATGTTAAATACTGTTGGGTTTTAAAATTAAACCAAACCACTTTTAGGTAGTAAAACCAAGCCCAAAGTACTTGGTTAGGGTAGCAAAATCAACAGAAATACGTGCTTAGGGTGTTTTCTTGCCAAGTGAAATACGTGCTTAGGGTACGTTTTGGGAGGCCATACACGAGCATGATATCCACCTTGGAATACAAGTGGCCCCCGGGCCTACAGGTGCGCACGCATACCGCCGGGGAGGGCTTTGTTTCTTGCCCGGCGGTGACGTCACATGTCACCTCATCTATATAATTTAGCGTTAAGACATGGCGCGCGAAAACGAAATCCTCTAATCCTTAGTCCACATAGCCCCACCCTCATGCACTTAAGTGTTAATACACGAGACTCTTGCAGGGCTACAAGTGAAACCTTGAAAAAATATAGGGCTAAATATAGGGCAAATAAAACAAGAATATAGGGGAAATATAGGGATAAACATGAAAATTATAGGGAAAATATAGGAATTTGTACACATATTTCTACTTGAACATGGGCACCTTTCCAGTATATATGGGCAGCAATTTTAATTCATTAGAAAGATATGTGCAAACATTTGTGCGGTCTTTGGCCGTATTCACTATATTAGATAATACTCCAATATTGTGGGTAATTTATTGAATGGGGAAAATGTGGGAAAAACTTTCTGGCTTTGAACCCCTACTTGCATTTGTTTTGAGGAATTCAGGTGTCTTGAAAGGTAATTAATTCAAGAATGACTCTATATAATGTCAATTCACTGAGGTTTTGACCTTATTTTACAATTGGACCCAAAATCCACAGTTCAAAGTGTACATGTTGTTTTGTGGAAAATGAGAGTTGCAACAAGTTTTTGAAATTATTAATTTTGGGATACATTGGAAATCTCACACTTCCCAGTGGAAAATTGTACATGTGCCTTCCTGCTATCATCTAGCAACACAAATACTTGTGCATTTTAGAAGAGGTAATAGCCTCTGCTATTTCGTATCAACACTTATGTAACTATGTCAATTGCAGCACTTGAATCCATTGTACACCAAGGAAGTTGCATTTGAAAGCTTTTCTCAAAATGTTGTCAAAGGTCACATGGATCATTAAAGATCAATCTGTGTACACCACTGACCTCTACACATGGAGTCGCCGATTGAAACATCAGGAAGTTGGTTTTGGACCTCTACAATATGGCGGGAAACAATATGTATACATCTTGTCCAACAATAGAACATCTATGTGGAATATGTGCACCAGCAGGTGTATGCATTGTTACCGCCATATTGTAGCGGTCCAAAACCAACTTCCTGTTGTTTCACTTGGCGACCATTCAACTGTGCGGCAGCCCGCTATCCATGTGTACAGGTCAGTGGTGTACACCCATGAGTACTTAGCCAGTGATTCTTTTGAGAAAATTTGGTGGTGATGTATAAATTTTAACAAAGGGTCAAGGGTCACATAGGGGTCATTAACAGTCAATCTGTGTACACTGTATAATCTTGGGCCAGTGGTTCTCTTGAGCACAGTTGAGCATAGTACCTTATTTGCCATGAAATTGCATTTGAAAGATATTTTACAAAATGGGATCAAAGCTCACAAAGGGATCATTAGAGGTCAATCTGTGTGCACCCCATATGAGTTTTGGACCGGTGATTTTTTTAGCAAGATTGATGGTCAAAATTGGTCATAGCACCTTATTTTGACCGGATTAGGTCAAAAGTCACAAACCTGG
>JAMKCH010007283.1:0-30384 GCA_023653785.1 Ophioderma brevispina | reverse complement strand
TGAATGCATACCCTGTGAAACGCCTAACTGGAATTGAAGATGTCATCACTAATGAAATCACCTTGGATAAGTAATGTTATTCCAAATATATTCAATATGCACTCAAAGCATACACTCAATTCAAGTTGCCACCTTCCCCCAGTTGCACCTTCCATAGGGGTATGTATTTCATTTGGAATAGCCCATAGTACTGAATTACAGTATAAAACTTTGGCGACTTACACCTTTGGTAACATGCAAATGACATCTCAATGACAGAGTAACCACTTATAAGTGAGATTTGTCAAGATTAGTTATATAAAAACTAATCAGTTGAATCAGTAGAGACTATGATTGCTAAAAGGTCCACCACTGTTAAATTAAAAATCAAAATGAATCATACCAACACTGATAATTTTAAGTCGATAAGAATTCCTAAATCGACATTGATTAAAACTGTTACAATTTCCAACCTTCTTTCAACAATACATAAATAAAACATATTGATATACAAATTCTAACCGGGGGGCCACATGGGTTTACCTGACATGGGAATGCTGTCAAAGGTGGTGTGGGTATCAATGTGTTCGGGGGACTTATCTTAACAATTTCTAGGTGGACAACACTGAAAAAGTGCGACTCAAAACAAAATGGAGGCAATTTTTTCCAAAATGGCCGCCATTTAAACTAGTGGACCATACAACAACTACAACTCTTTTGTTCCAAAAAAGTTAATGTAGGCGATTTTTGATAGCAATAGTCGGTGGGTAGGTAGACCATCCTGGCCCCACCACAAATATACGGAAGAACACCCTTGTTTTTGGGGTTGCCCATCGGGAAATCCAGTCAAGTTCAGGCCACAACCATCGGGTTTATCTCTGGTGATTAAACTTGCCCATTGAATTTTTGTTCGACAAAGTAAGGCCCAATAAGCTATCCCATTGCGGGAGTTTCCGTAACCTGACCATCCGACCCACAACCTTTTCTGACCACATAAACCCTTCACGGATAAAGCCACAGGTTTGTTCCGTTTAAGGTTTCGAATTTATAGTGGTCAGGAGAAAAGGTGTGTGTCAGAGGGGTAAGGTTACGGAAAACTCCCCTCCATTGCAACAGAGAAGTATCCAGACTAAGTTTCTCTCGACTCATGTTTGTACAAAGTTACAAAAAAAAAAAAAAAAAAAAAAAAAAAAAAAAAAAACCGAGGATTCCCGCTGGTACATTCTCAATGCCTAATGTTTATTGTTGTCAGTCTCACTGTGCGCCTTCTCCCTGAGTGACCTGTTCCGATTAAGGCTTAAGTGCCATAATCTCGATATTTCTTAACATTTGCCCAGATGGACGGATTCCCGCGGTCAGGAAAGCCTTCCCTTAAAGCATTTTGAGTAGCTTGTATGCTCTTTGGTAATATAAATTTGTCACAGGACACTATTGCTGAGTTGTAAGCAGCACCATGTTGCTATAAATGTTTGAAGTATGAATGCATTTTACATTGAATTGTCTAATTCCTCAAGTAGATTTTTTTATCACATAACCTAACAATGAAAACAAGTAACGCCATAATCTTTCCACCTGTTTGCCAGATAAACAGATAAGTAAATGCTGTTACCACTGCAAAATACAAAAAGAGCTGGCGTGTTACTGTGGGCTGAGGTTTCGATCCTAGCAGGTCTCATCAAAGGGCAAATGACAAAACAACAGAAAGAAAACTGATTATCTTATATAATAACAACTTATATAATTAAGTGTACTGTGGGCTGCTGTGTTTCGATCTAGCAGGATCTTCATCAAAGGCAAAAAATGACAAAAACAAACAAGATAAGGAAACTGATATCTTATATAATTAACAACTTTATAATAAGATAACAAAATAAGATGCCATACCACACAAAAACCAGCTTATAGGTCGAGTTTTGACCATGAAATTTTCAAAGCTATGGTGTTCGGTGAGGCATGACTGGATCAAGAAAAGGCTTACGTTTCTACTTTATAGTAAAATAATGATTTGGTCATACAACAACAATTTCAACAAATTAGATCTTTGTTTCAAGATTATATTTTTGCGGGGATGCCCTGGATACCAAACTGAGAAGCTGGTTTTCATGCTACCATGTGTGTGGGTGTGTGTGGTGTGTGTATGTGTCGTGTCCTTGTGTGTGTGCATGCGTTACACATGCAAGCCTAATTTTTTTTTACTAGCGGGTTAACAAACGCGTCACTTAACCGGTTCGGACGAAAAACAAAAATTTTAGTTAGCGAAATTACTACTTTCGAGAAATCGCTAAATATTGCAAAATTATACGGAACAAGTTGCAAGCATTTTCGAATATTGTTATAAAAGAATAAAAAAGCTTGTGAACAAACTCTGTCAATTCTTATTTTCTGAAGCGTAAGGTAACTCGAGATACAGCCCACGATAAACATGAATTTTCTCTACCAAGTCATGGGGTAGTAATAGTGGTGGAACCCGGAAGAGGGGAGGGGGAGACACATGAATATATAGACTAAGTACTCCTTTTCAAAACAAATTAATGCTCCGGCTGTTTAGCGAAATCTTGTCGCGGACTATTTGGACTCTAGAAAGCTAAAATTCTGGTGTAAAATGAAAGCTCTGAATTTCTGCCTTGATATAATTCCAAAAATATAAAAAAAATAAAAAAAATATTTTTACAAACAACATCATAGGGAACTACCATGCTTTTCAGAGGGGGACTTCCAAGGGGGCACCCCTGGTAGAACTAGTAAGAAAGTGTCCACAGCAATGTGTCGTGTAAACATATGCGTGGCTGCAAAATCTTAAAAAACACAAGGTTCGGGACAAAACTCAAGTTATTTTAGTCATTTTTTAAGGTCCGTATAACCACTTTTTTTTTTGGGTAGATTTTGCTCCTTTTTTAAAAAAAGACAATAATGCATACAGTATTCGATAAAAAAAAGGAAGGTATTTGTGTTGGACAAATTGTGCTGAGGATGTGTCTGAAATCCAATGTTGTTGAGCCGTAATGATTTCACATCTGTCAATCGACTGACTGCTTGATTGCTGGCTTGCTTACTTAAAAAGATGGCTATGGATCATTTCTTATTGTTGAAGTAGATAAGTACTACTCTAGAATTCATTACACATCGTGTTAAGACTATTTGAGGACTAAACAAGAAGCATGAGTAAATTTTCGTAGGGTATAGGATAAACAAACGACATGCCAATGGTCTGCAGAATTAGGCTATATAGCCATCACTTGCAATACGCAATTTCGCTTGCACGAGACAAGAACGTCAATGGCAATGAATTCAGACACCTTATTCGCACCGCGCGCATCGTAGGTGCAGGCTTTGCACGTGCGTAAGCCAGCGTTTAAGTAAACGTACTTGCGGTCTATGCTGGCCGACCATCCAAATATCGTGCGCTAGGAGGGGCAGGACACGATCTGCTCGATTGGCATTTGTGATTTCCCAAACGGTAATTTATAGATTCTGAAGTGCATTTTCTGGGAACGCCTCGGTGCCAGTGACATTACAAAATTCCGCTCCAAACCTTGTCAATAAATCTTAGTAATATCCTAATAAATTTTGGAAAAATAATTGACTTCAAAATCCGTCAAGGTTGCATGGTTAACCCCAGTGTGACAAACAGTTATTTCCAATAATGGCCATTTAGATTTAAATCTTGTGACGCTTTAGCCTTTAATAAAGTCTTTGTCAATTTTGTAAAAGCGCCCTCATACTGGTAGGTCCTTTCCTGATACTCACCCTTAACACTTTAGTGGCCTTAGGCGTTCTCACTCCTGTTGGTTCCTAATGGGGGGTGGGGGCCGCATGGACCCTTACACGCTTAACCCAAGCCTAACACTTACTTTTAACCCTGATCCTATCTCTTAATCTATATTTGACTCTTAACATTCAACCTAAATTTTACTTTTTACATGAGCACCAACTCTTAATCTAAATCTTACATGAAAACTCTCAACCTTAACTTATAGACGCTTTACTCTTAACCTAAAACCTTCCAATTGATCTCTATTATTACTAAACTAATTCCTACTTAAACCCTAAACCTAAATGGTAATGCTAATTCTTACTCTTAAACCTAAAACTCTAACTATTAATCTAACTCTGCAACCTAAAGTAAATCTTAATCTAACTCTTCATCCAATACCTAATTCTAATCTTAAATCTTTCTTAAACTAAACCTTAATCTAACTCTTATTATTAAACCCTAAACCCTATGTATTCATCTAAACTCGTATTATTGACCTAACTAAATTTCTTACTCAACGCTAAACCTAGCTTGTAACACTAACCCTTACGTACACTAAAACCTAACTCTTAATCAAACTCTTCCCCCGTGCCCTAAACCTACTCTTAATCAAACTCTTGTACCTACAAATATCTTCTTAATCTAACTCTTACACCTAAAACCTCTACTCTTATCACTATGTATTATGCTGACCATAAACCTAACTCTTAATCTAACTGCTTACCCCTAAACCTAGCTCTTAATATCTACACTTCTGCACCTAAACCTAACTCTTAATCTAACTCTTACACATAACCTAACTCTTAATCATAAAACTCTGCCCCTAAATATAACTCTTAATCTAACTCTACCCTAACCCTAACTCTTAATCTAGCTCTTGCCATAAACCTAACTCTAATCTAAATCTTACCCCTAAACCTAACTCTTAATCTAAATCTGGCCCCTAAACCTAGCTCTTAATCTAACTCTTGCACCTCAACCTTCCTCTTAATCTAACCTCTTACCACCCAAACCATAACTCTTAATCTAACCTTGCCCCTAAAACTAACTCTAATCTAACTCTTCCCCTAAACCTAGCTCTTATTAACTCTTGCGCACCAAAACACTAACTATTAATATAACTCTTTACCCCTATAAACCCTAACTCTTAATCTAACTCTTGCCCCTAAACCTAACCTGAATCCAACTCTTCCCCTAAAAACCTAAACTTCTAATCTGACAATCTTGACCCTAAACCATAACTCTTAATCTAACTCTTACATAAACCTAGCTCTTAATCTAACGCTTGCACCTAACTAAACTCTTAATCTAACAGTTGGAACCTAAAACAATCTAATCTAACTCTTGCCCCTAAACTACTCTTAATCTAACTCTACCCCTAAAACTAACTCTAATCTAACTCTTGACCCTAAACCTAACTCTTATGCTCAACTCTTGTACCCATTAAAACCCTAACTCTTAATCGAACTTATTGCACCTAAACCTAACTCTAATCTAAACCTTTCGACCTAACCTAACTCTTAATAGAACTCGTACACCTAAACCTAACTTCATAATCAACTGCTTACACTTACCTAACTCGTAATTTACTCTTCAACCTATACCTACCTCTCAATCTTCTAACTCTGGGCTTAGCCTAACCTTACTCTAATCTAACTCTGATCCTTAACCTTAACTCTCTATAGTTAATATCATATTTGTATATGTGACCAAGTTTTTTTTTTCCAAAAACACAATGGCAATATTTGCGTTATGCGCTGCGCGCGGGAGTATTGTTGTGGGGTGTGTATGTGTGTCCTTACTTACACCTTAATTGCGGGGGACCGGTGACCGAGGACTACTCTTAATCTAACTCTTATTCCTTAACCCTTAACTCTTCTTCTTTAATATCAAATTGATATATGTGACAAGTCTTAGTGTTTTTTCTCTCAAAAACACTGGCACATTCGGCGTATGCGAGTGCGCGCGGGAGTATTTGTGCGTGTGTGTAGGTGTGTGACTTACCTAACCTTAATTGCGTGGGGCCGGTGATCAGACACACACCAATTATTGTGCGTACCGTCACTTTATTGTGGTACGCGGCACCCCGGTACCCACAATAAAAAGTTGAACTTCTTACACTTCTAAATACGGTTATATTCTTCTTAAGCTGGTTTCACAAAAAATATTACCGTACCACAATTAAGTGTGTTTTTTGGGGGGGCTTCTTTGTGTTTTGACTATCAAAACACAAACACACATTTGGTCAGCCTGCAAAGCAGCTCTTTTTCATGACAGCGCCCTCTACAATGCGCCTACAATTATGTTCTGGTCATATTGTAGTAAGTATTGCAATTTACAAGCCATTTCACTTAAATTGATTTCAGTTGAGTGGATCATTAACTTATCTACCGGGGGGGAGGGGGTGGGGTTACCTAGAATTACGTTTCAGGAAGTAACGTCATAAAGGTTGCATGTCAGCAAAATGTCATTTCCATAGCACACAGTGTAGAATAGTGGATTTTTTTTTTGCAAAAAGGAAAAAACAGTTACGAATGTTCGATTTTCACGCGGTCTTAGTCCGGCAAATGTAATGGCTGTGTAATAATACAAAAAAAAAAAAAATAATGAACATAATTACACAGGAAGTCAGAACATGTGCTCGTCATCTATTAAATAATCCTCTGTGTGATCAGCACTCTATTTCATACAAATACACCTTATTACAACGACCTAATCAAACACAGATTCCTATACACACACCAATATAGGGACCGGTACCGAAATCAATGTGTGCGTGAGCGATATGTGTGTTATTTAAGTCTCAAAAAGTGAAACAGGGCTGAGTAAAAACGGTATAAGCATAGAACTAACACGTGCTATCTAAAAACGTACATACACACATTATTTTGTTTCAATGCGGTACCACAATCAAGGTACACAATGTTGATGTAAAACTGGTTCAATCCGGTACCTAAAATTAATGTGTAGGTGAGTAGGGTGTGTGTTATGTGTGGTGTGTGTGGTGTGGGTTGTGGTGTGTGTGGTGTGTTTGTTGTGTTTGTTTGAACTGGACAAATCTTCCGCTAATGTGGCCAGTGCGCATTATTATGCAGTCATTATAATTTGTTTACTGGGACTGTACTCTTCAATCAAGAATGTGATGCCTGTTACAAAATATTATGCACATCCTATCTTACATTTCACTTCCTGATATCCATGATTCAGTACTGAAAGGAGAAGAATATTGCCTTAAATTAATTTCAATTACTGGCACCAACAGATGAAAAATTGAATACAAATCAGTATTTTTTTTTGTTTTATAAATCTGATTAAGTAACAAACAGTTCGCATTTTACTTATCAAAATTGGGTTGTACGTTTGAAAATGAAAACATTGTGAATTAACTATTTTCACATTTCTGTTAGGCACCGTTAAAACATGAAGCGTTTCTAAAAATTGCCTTTCAACCCTTTGGCACCATTTTGGCAGCCATTTTGGAAATTTGTAGAGGTGATAAAAGTTTTGCATTAAGTGAGCTCCCAATGGATTCTACGACCTCAGAAACTTGGGTATAGCCACCAAAATAAAACTCTATGTACATGGGCTGAGATATGGTCCAAATAGTTTTACTGGCAGGCCCTTTTGAAAAAAAATGGCCGCCATTATTGTTGAACATTATATGTGTAGCTTGATATGCACAATGGATTCAGGGGACCCCAAAAAACCCTAGGGTTTATTCACAAAAAATCACAAATTTAGTAACTGTGGGCTGAGATATGGTCATATAGTTTAAACTGGCGGCCATTTTGAAAAATGACGCCCATTTGTTTTGAGTAGCATATTTTCAGGGTTGTACACCTGGAAGTTGTTTTGGGAGGTCCCGAACACGTTGAATACACACAACCTTGACAGCATCCCATGTCCGGTTGACATAAAAAGTGGGGTTTGGCCCCTTGGGTTTCTGTGTACTAAAATTCAAAATTTATGATTGTTGCATATAATCTCAAACTCTTATATATCCAAAGCATAAATCTGATGTTCACAAACTTCCCGGGCATACAAAGAAAATCTTGGACTTTAATGCAGTACTTGAATCCAAGGACCATTTAAATATAAAAAAAAAATACACAAGAATGCCATACCTATTAAGCATCAGCATCAAAATACAACATTAAAAAATAATGGGAATTTACACTACACTATTCACACTTCATTGATTCTAAAGGTCCGATCACTAATAGCATCATTCCCAGGACACCCCCCCCCCCCATTTTGGTTGAAACTACAAGAGTATTTATGGGCTTACAAACTTTAGTCTTATCAAAAGGGATTGAAATCATGGGGGGCAGATCTAAAATGGTGAGTACAGTTGGCAGTGGTGGGACCCCAGTTGCACCTCTTCTGCAGTTCTTCTAGACCTCCCTTTTTAACTATGTTTCAGTTCTAAAGACCTCTACTTTGGCATAAAACTCACACATTTTAGCTCCATAGTTAAAATTTTGGAAAAAATTTGGCCAGTTCTTAAGCCCCTCCTAATCTCAAATTTGGCCAACAATATCAATTTTGAAGACCTTAATTTTGCCAAAACTTCAGTTAATAAGCCTTCCAAGTTCAGCACTTTGCGATGAACTCATACCCAAACCAAAGTTGAGCCCCAATTGAAATATCAGCATGAAACTTTACAAGATTTGGGGTATGGGGTTGGGTTAAGGTCATCCAATTACAAGCGGACAGGACTTCATATTAATTGAACCATCCCCCTTTAAATTAAAGTGGTTTTGACTGCATCTTTGATCGCTATTTTAAGAACTAATAGGTTCCCTATAAAACATTCTACATGAAACAGAACTTCCGAGGGCTCAATAGTCCATTTCTCTACCCTCCGTGTAGGATGTCATAACCTTGACACAGCTTGTACGCACGCGTCATCAAAAATATGCGTCTTTGTGCGTGCGTATAAAAAAACCGTGATGATTGAATCACGGAAGTCTTGTTTTGGTTTCCCTTTTTTTTTTAGGTAGAAATGTTGAATTTTTATAGGCGTGCTACTCTTATGGTGCAACGAGAGATCTCACATAAAAGGTGTCCCTAAATATGTGAAAATTCAGAATTGTGAACTAAGTGTAAAAGCGTACTATAAAAACATATCCCCATGCGAAATGATTTCAAGCTGGGAATCATTTCTTTGTACAAAAACTGTCAATTCATAATTTACAATAGGAGCAATACTACAATCCGGCCGGTTTTATATTGAATTAAGCAAATCAAAATCATCCCTGGTTTTCACTTTCAGGCATTTCTTGTCGCACATACCAGGTACGATATCTATTGGGGTCTTTTCATATGAATCACTACCATATATCACAACTATATGGATGCCCCCAAATATCTTGTGCCACCTTTAAGTGCCCTTAAATTTCAAGGTTACTTTGATAATGTGTCAATCCAATCCACAATGGTGTGTGTTGCTATTTGTGTTTAATTTTCCCTAAACTTGATGTGTTTAGAGAGCAGCTAGCAAGGAAGCCACCCCTAGAGAAATTGGATTCTAGGTCTATCAATTAACATGATTAAACAGTGTTTGCTCATGGGAAATTACATCCAGAATTAACTTGATTTTAGAACCTATTACCTAAATGAAAATGCCAATTCTGATTAAACACTTGGAAGTTATCCATTATGGGGAATATCTTTAAATTACAAAGCAGTTATATAAGACACACACGAATACCCTTTCTGCATACATGAATCACACAGATTAATAATAAAGAAATCTCTTATTTGGGTTAGATTTAGTGATAAACTTTTTATAAAACAATATTTAAAAGATAAGAAGACCACAAGCACAAACAATTAAAGCAGTTTAAAAAAAGATGACCCAGCAGGGGTCCATGCACTGGCCTACCTGAACCATTCTTAGATGGCCAGCAGGGGTCCACATAGCCTGCCTACCTGAACCATTTAGATCACCCAGTGGGGGTTTTTTTTTTTTTTTTTTTTTCGATACCTAAACCATTCCTAGATGGCCCAGTATGTTGGGGTCCAACATGCTGACCTACCTGCAACCATTCCTAGATTGATACAGCAGGGGTCCATCAGCTGGACCTACCTGAACAATTTTCTGTAGGTGGCCCCGTGTGGTTCTTTACTAAGACCTACATGTAACCCATTCTGACCAGGCCCTGTAGTGGTTCACAAACCTGGCCTACCTGACCCATATTCCTAGATGGCCCAGCAAGGGTCCATACAGCCTGGCCTTCCTGAACCATTTGAGTGGTCCTGTAGGGATTCTTACATGCAGCCTACCTGAAAAATTACTAATGGTCCAATAGTGGTTCTACACCTTGGCCTACCTGAACCATTGTAGATAGTCCCGAGGGGTCCCATACACCCTGGCCTAACCTGAAAAATTTGTAGATGGCCCATTAGGGGGTTCACAATCAGCCTACCTGAACAGTATGAGATGGCCCAGTGGTGGTCCATACATGCTGACCTACCTGAACCTCCTAGATGGACCAGTAGGGGGCCCTACAGCCCGCTAACTGAACCATTTGTAGATGACCAGTACGGGTTCTTACAATCAGCATAGCTGAAAGCATCCTAGAATACTAGCCCCCGTATTGGTCCATTAATGCTGACCAAACCTGAACCATCTAGAAGGCCAGTAGTTGGTCCATACAGCATGGTCTACCGAACCATTTCTAGGTGGACCACAGTAGGGGTTCTTACACTAAGCAACCTGAACCCATTTCTGAGATGGCTCAATAGTGGTCCATACACCCTGGCCTACCTAAACCATTCCTAGATGGCCAACAACAGTGGTCCATATTCACCATGGCCAACCTCACCTTTTCTTAGATGACCCAGAGGGGGTCAATATAATTGGAACCTATTCCCGATTGAACCATCAACTGGGGGGTCCTAACATAGCTATGACCCAGCCCAGATGGCATGGCAGTGTCCAGACACATTTTTACACAAGAGTCATTCTGCTAAATCTTAGACATCCTTGTTTTATTTTATCACAGCAGCAGGCATATGCTTTAAATTGGCTACTGTACAAGAGAACAAACTTATTAATTATTACACAATATATCCAGGTGGACAACATTCAGCAGTTCTTACATGAGGGACCCTGCATATGACTTCAAGTGTACATACAGACACAACTGCCAACACGGCAATTGAATGGAAATTCCTTCAACACTGTGGATTGGTGTTCTTTTGTAGTAAAGTTTTCCATTTGGAAAGAAACTGTTCAGAAAAAATTATAGAATTATCCTTCAATTTTTTAAGAGACTCCAGCAAAATTTCAAATATGTGATATTTGGGGTTGGATTCACTGATGGTGTGATAGTTTAAAACAATGGATATTTTTTAAGATGGTTACTTCAGACTGAATATTAAAATTCACAGGAATGTGAATATCTACAAGCTGATTCAACACACTGTTGTATCTCCAATGCGAATTGTACATACTGTTTTATCTCTTATGCGGTGATCATATCTCAATGTAAATCAATGCAGAATGGAAAACTAACGTGTTTCACATGATAGTTACCATATCAATATCAACACAACAAAGTAACAACATGGCCTAAAGTATTCCAAAAGAATTTCAATCATAAATGTTGTCAAAACTTGTTCAGAACGATACAACAGTATGTGATGTGCATGACAATATGGTATGCTATTACAATGCCAAAATCTGTACCTAAAGTTCAAGCCTTAGGGCTTTTTAAATCAGACTCCCTCATGAGGCACAATCACAGGACACCTACTAGTGCCGTCACTCATTTTTAGGCACACTTGTTTTAAAGGTGTATTTCGTATGATTTCATCACCTTCTGTGTTATCCTGGTTCAGAAGTGTATCATTGCTTGAGAAAAGCTTATTCATAAAATTTGAGTTGCTTTCCGATTAATGACGGTCTTGTGTTATGAGCAATTGTACGTTTCCCACGGTCCCAATAGGCCACTGTGCTGTAATTTGCCCATTTACAGACAGGAAAATACAACAAAATTGCAATTTTTTTACAGTTACGACTGAATTTGCACATAAAGAACGGTACGGTGGTACACAGGGATACTAAGGCAAACAGTTCGATGATGATAAAAATCTCAACCTTTTTGAGGGTAAGTCGGCGGGGACGAGGTTGTGGATCACAAATGCCTAGTAAATTGGGACAGAGGAGTTGGATTTAACATAGCCTTATGGTTTTGGCAGTTCTGAAATAGAGAAAAAGTTACGCTTTAAAGGTGCAACGAGAGATTTCAAGGCATCCATATTTTCAGTCATATGTAGTGGTTTCAAAGAGATTGGATACTCGATAGATTTCCTAACTCTTATTTGGCTACAGAAATGTCTTAAAAAGTGAAAACAAAATGTGTTTTTTTATATGCTAAAATGTCAATATAAATCATAGGCTGAATTTCCTATTTGCTCCCATACAAAATTAGACATTTCACAGTTTTTGTACCAAAGAAATAATTCTCCGCTTTATAATCCTTTCAGATGGGGGTATTCTTCATAGAAAGCTTTACATCAGTGCAAAAAATCAGAATTTTACCTTTTAATAGGGACACAATGCCGAGCCTGTTAAGTAAAATCTCTCATTGTAGGCGTTAAAGGTGGGGGCATTTTGTGATGCCTAGCAACTCGATTTGTTGTATTATATGGTTCGCTATAGAAAATCCTATTTCCAAAAATTCAAGTTGATTCTGACTGTGCATTCTGATGTTTATGACCAAACTGTTGTATCGCTAGTGCCCCATAGGCCACTGTGTTATAATTTCTGTCCATTTATGGATAGAAAGTACAAAATTACAAATTTCATTCAGAGTAGATTGTATTTGCGTGTAAGATTAGACACACACGACTCATATGATATATAATTCTTAACTTTTTTAGGTAAGTTGGGGGACGAGGCTGTCGATCATACAATGCCCCTTTAAGTATTTGATATTTGTGAAATCATATGAAGTCACTAACAAAAATTACAAATCTGTTAGCATGCACTTACTGAGCAGAAATTCAGTAAACTTGACTTGAAGTTTGACTAAATAAGGCCATATATGTTGTGGATGTTTATAATTAATTCCCTGCATTTTTACCCATCATAAGTGAGTCTTGTCTATGAAGAAGAACTACCACATGTACATCATCAATATCACAATAGCGCGAGACAGTGAAGGCGTGTTTCACGGAAGGTGCATGAAATTTAATAAGCTTTTGTTTCCTTGGGTTTCCTATAAAAGGACAGTAACTGATAAAGCTGTCTTAAAACAGAAGAAAAAAATCTATTTTAATGCCAAATTCTTCTCAATCTGTCCTTATTTTGTACAATTGAGGAGAAATGAATGCAACAAAAATGATTGTACAGGGTGGGCCAAAAACTTGGCATTTTTTAATTTAATCTCAATTTTGTTGTAGCCCTGTAAAATCAAATTCATTTTACACTTAAATAAGGAAAGTCAGAAATGTGTACCATACCACATTTGTTGCAGTTTAGTAGCAAGTAAGCTTTCCTATTGGGAATGAAGTCAAAAGTGAGACTTCACCGTGTCATCATTTTACTGCACAAATATCAGTATGTCACAGTAATTGAAACAACAACTAGCCAACATGGTGCAACTGTATTTTGAGCCTCGCCATTTTGTAGTTTTCTGTGACACATGCATGCATGCATAAACACACGCATGCATACATATGTTTGCATATACACACATGCACGCATGCATATACACATACGCATGCACTCATGCATGTGCGCACACACACACACACACAATTTTTTTGGTTATTGTTAATTTACTTATTTTTAGTCATTATGGTCTAAGGCGCCGAACTGTCGGCCAGGCAAAAGATTGATCGAGCGGCCCTGGTTCCAGCCCTGTGAGATTCTGGTTTCTGGGTCATACTCAAAGAGTTCCTATAAGGTCAGAAATTGCATAATAACACAGAATTAAAATTGTAGTGTGATTATGGAATTTCTCCACCTAGAATGTGCAGGTATATGCAATGGGTGCCCGGCACCTGATGGATCGGAGAGTCATGTAAAAACTCTTGGTAAAATTGTTGGTCCTGTGTGTCAGAGGAGTCAATCCTAAGCACATAAAAAGTTGCAGACCTCATTGAAAAGAGTAACGGATCATCCTGGGTCATCACCTGCAACCATCACTCTACACAGCTGTTTGACCCCATGCAATTGTCTCTTTTATTTTAGAGCAATTTTAAGGAATGGCGACACAAATTTGACAACTGATATAAGTAGGGACATGCAAGGGCTATTACCTCTGCAAAAATCAGAAAAATCCATTGCGGAATCTTGCCATATACGCCTACAAAGATCATAATTTGTATGTTATAGCGCCCTCTATATGCCTATTTCCCATAGAAAGACCATAGATTTTTATGAAAAATCATATTTGCCCGCAATGAAATTTCATCAAATTTACACAGGGTGTAGTAAGTGCAAATTAGTTGTCAAAAGTGTGTCGCCATTGATATTTTTGTTTTATTCTGACTTTTCAAAAACAGCACTGTGTCTAGGTACCAGAGTCCCTTCCAACCTGCACTAGGCCACCATGGAAGGATAGGCATGATGCAGCATGGAAACATGTGAGGCTTCATCCTGCAGTGGGTGGACAGACAGAGACGACGACGACGATGATGACAACGCCGACGCTGATTCATTGTTAAAATGAGTCACTTTAATGGACATCATTTGAAAACATTTATTGGTTGAGGATTTGCATTTAACAGAGTAAACCACAATATTTATAACATTCTCAATATTCCATAAACAGAATAAAAAAAAATAACTTTTCTTATAAGTAATAATTAGGTTGCATTAAGGAATCTATGGTGTTAAACACAACAGACAATCCCCAAAGGAACACTTTCAGCAAGCATGAATGCATGCACACACACACATTTTTACACAAATTTTTCCAATGAAATACTAGTACTATCCATACTGTAAACCGTGGCATTTTTGTACTGGTACATTTCTCGCAACTATGGATGAAATTTAAACATGCTTTTAAATGCATCTTTGCATCATTTGCAGTCATTTCTCCAATCTAGAGAATAAGGCCCATCCACATCTTTTATGGTCCACGATTGGAATGCGCAGATCTGAAACATGTCCACATTTGACAGCACGCCCCAAAATACAACACACATCACACACGGACATGATTTCAAGTTACAATGCAGTAGCCTCATTGTCACCACCATCTTCCCCACTATCCTGTCCTTCCTCATGAACAGTTGACTTTTCATCTTCCTCAAATCCAATATTCTCAAATGCAATGCTTTCTTTATTCTCATCTTCAGCCTGTTGTCCATTACTGTTCTCTGAAGACTCTTCATCTGAGGGTTTGGTTAGAGGAGCTTTGTCCGTACTGTCTAGGAGATTATTATCATTGTCTTCTGTGGTGTCTTCTAAGTTAACCTGGATCTGAAATGGAATTTGATTCATTAAATGTCAAAATTATGCATTTTCATGACTATATCAATAATTGGCCCACAAGCACTTTGACCCAATTACGATTCACACAAAAGATGTATGGCAGAGTGGTCCTTCACATAGCGAAGGAATTTTGTATATCCGATGTACTGTTTTAGCGATACAGCAATTATGCATATTTAATTATCTCATTTGCATACCTGAGCCACATATATCACACACTTTCAAATGGCAAAGATGCGCACCAAAAAAAAAAAAAAAAAAAAGCACCATGATAGGCTTTCATGCAGTGAAGGAATTTTACGTATCTGATATACCGTTTAAAAAATAGAGTGATTATGGTGATTTTTGCATATTAATTAGCTCATTTGCATTTGTAATTTGCCCGAAATATGCCCAAAATCTAATCAGGTCGAGAACTCTTCAACCCGCTTCCTTCCACCAAGTTACATCATTATACGCCTTACAGAATTCCAGATAACTTGTATACAAGCCTTGTGGGAACATTTTCTTAAATTATGCAAATTAGATACCTAATTAGCTTAATTATGTCCAAAATCTAATCAGGTCAAGAACTCATCAACTCGCTTCTTTCTACCAAGTTACATCATTATAGCCCTTACGGAACTCCAGATAAATCATACACAAAGTGGGTTAACATTTTTATCATGAACAGACAAACGGACGGACGAACGAACGCTGCTCATTTCATAGCCCCCGTTCCTAACTCATTCAGCGGGGACAAAAAATACACTGCAGTCCTTGGACCACTCTGTTTGTGAATGATGTGCCTCATTTGACCTTTGATCTTGATATGTGACATTTGACCTCATAAATAAATGAGGGTTTCTGTGCAATATCCATAAACCAAGTTTGGTTCCAATTGAACTTCAACTTTTCAATTGAGGTCAATTTTACATTATTAGCCTATCTTACAACTTGACCTCACATGACCTTTGACCTTGGTATGTGACCTTTGACCTCATCAACAAATGAGGGATCCCATGTTGCACCTATGACTCAAGTTTGGTTGAAATCCATCGAAGTATGTGGATATTACAAGCAAATGTTAACCCTTTTTTCACAACAGACAACAGCAACATCATTAACAGACAACAACAACAGGGGACAAAGTGATCCTTATGATCCTGACTTATGACAGGCGACACAAAAAGAGCATGAAAAATACATTCAAATGAGTCCAAACAAGCCTAGTCTCAGGTCACTATTTTTTTTAGATGACTTGGGAAGCCATCTCAAAACTACTACCTTATGAGTTAAAACCCATACAGAATCTACCACACCAAGGTTGACAGGGTTAAGATACCTTAGGCTTCAGTGATTTCTTTCTTTCTTTGTACTTATAAGGTTTCTGCTGTATCCAATAAAAAAGTCAAATGAACTGTGAGTGAAGTACTCTACAAATCAATTTGCATGCAACCTTAAAATGTAGGGATAAGTAATGATTTGCTAATCTGGAACAATTAATTTTTTTTAATCCATGCATTGGTATTTTTGTTACTGACATGGATGTGCTAACATAACCTGCATGTAATAAGACAAAACAGTATGTTTTACCTGATACTGGAATTTTTTATGGAAGCGTACAAAATATTCCAACTTGTGATCAATTATGCCAGATTTTGAAGTGCAACATTGTGCATCATGACCTGTGCAGTTTTACCACAAAAACATACATTATTGATCTCTGGTGATTTTACCTACATTAAAGTAGTTTAATAGAATTGTACAGACTTGTCTCTGATTTATAAACTAATATAATAAATTTCCACATTTTTTATCCTCTCACATTCTGCTTATCCATTTAAGTTCAAACCTTATTGACTGTTGTAATCAGTCATAACAAAACAAGGCACTTGTCAGTTCAAACCGGTTACATATGGTAGAAAAAAAAGAGAAGGAAAAGAAATAAGTGGCTTCTATCCACATAAACTCACACCCGGAACTCACATTGTTCAGCTTTAACAGGATATTTAAGCTTACCTAGAGCCCTTAAAAATGACCGCCAAGACAAGAGCCCCCTTTTTGATATGACCGGTCACAATTTAATAAGATATCCAAGGTGTATGCACTTTGGGTATAAGGAAGACGGATCAGTATCAAAGTGAGACTTCTACATGTCAAGAACTTCTTTGGGCTCTCAATAAGCCACGACGAAACAAGCAAAATAAGTGCTATCACATTTGATAAGAGACGAGACGTCACTTCTATGTCTTAACAAAAAAGGGTGTAGTTCTTGGTGAACACATTCATGTGCTATCTTGACATAAGCGTTGAAAAGGAACTTCCTCTGTGACAAGAATATATCACGATGGCGAGTGATTCTCTGAGAAAAGATTTCACCTATCACGTCTGATCACAAAATCATCTTCATCCTTTTCAGATATTGCACCTGAAACGTGGGGTGTAGTTCTTTACGTTCATATTTGATGTACTATTCTAACACTCATTCTTACACTCTGCTGTTGAAATTGGATTTCCTATGGCACAATTTTTGTGGTAAGGCAAAAGGTGCTTTTTGGCATGAACTTACTAACCCTAAATTGTGGAGGGAAAAAATTGGGTCAGATAGAGCATCCCGATTTTAGAAGTTGGGTGGTTTTTCAGTGGTGGTTGTTGAAAGATTAGGCTAATGAAAGTTTATATTGAGTTTCCTGTAAGTTATATTCTTGAGATTTGGGGTGATTTTTTCATTATTCATTATTTTACCACAGTTTCTTTACTGCCTAATGTGATATAAGAATGTTAAGTCAAAACAGAGATTCAAGTTTACAAATATTTTGCAAACAAATTGAGCAAAATACTTCACTGCAACAAAATTTAAATTTTGGAATAAAATGTTGCACAGCCATTCTGCCAACAAACGACTATCATTTTTTTTAAAGGTGCACTGTAAACAATACAATAAATACAGTAAAAATGACAGTAAAATATAAATGTCTTATATTGTATTTCTTGCCAACATTTATCAATCTTTGGAATTGTGGCAAAAGAGTTAATGAAAAATATTAACTTTTTAATGAAACTCTCTTCCATGTGCTCAGCAATTGCCAAACATCTTTACAGCAGGGATGTTATAGAGACACAATAGTATTATTATGCACATGACTCAATCATTAGGTTGAATAAAAAGTTCCAAGATAACTTCAACAATATGCTGATCTTCCTGGATACATGTGACTGGAGGTACTCTCCCACCCAACATCTTGCCTACTGCCCAACGACTGGATATTATTATTATCAACAATACCAAAAAGTCCATTCATATTGAAGAGCTTACTGTTCCATTTGAAACCAATATTCATAAAACCCATCAGTGAAAAATGTCTTGGTATGACAACCCCAGTCAGATATCATCCAGGAAGGGTGTATAAGGTATAAATGTCATTATAACTGCATTGAAATAGGTTCCAGAGGATTGGTGATGGCTGACAGTAAATGTTAGGTGAAATATACAAATTATTGGCAGCAGATCCAGTACAAAGAAGCTATGTACCAAAGTAATGAGTAAAGTTGCCATCATTTACAATTATTTTGTCTGAAATGCATGCTTGTAATGAGCTTAGCTGGGTTTGAGCCCCATATTTACCTAATCCTGCCTTACCAATGATGTCATTTTCCCCAACAGTTTCCTGGGCTTGCCCCTCCCATTGTAAGTGGCTTTTTTTGTTTTGTATTAAATTGTTCTTGTATTTTTGTTGTTGTTTCCTCTGCATGTCTACTGTTCTCCTTTTAGGGGTCAGTAGTGTGTCCCAAGGTACATGTGAGTGTTTAACATGACTTTTATGCCAATATAACAACTTTTTAGGCCTAACTAAGATTAGACATCAGTAGCTTCCCACAATGCATTGCTTCCAATGGATGTTTTTGTACAGGTACTGATGTGAATCATTACAGATTAAACATGGCTAAAGTAACAGTACTGATCACAATCCTGCATTTTAAGAATGTTTCGATCTCTAACAATTCACATGACTACCTGTACAAAAATCTCCATTGGAAGCAATGCATTGTGGGAAACTACTGATATCTTCTCTTGGCCTAACTGCACACCTAACCTTACAAATCATTACAAATCGAGGTATATAGTGAGGTCAAAATAAGCAAAATTGATTTGCCCTCTACTATAGCTCTTTTGGAGGTTAGTCAATTTTGTCACATAATTTTGTTGTTTTAATTTCTTTAAATACACAAAAGAAGCTTGATGGACTAGATTATACCAGTTACTCTTTTTCAAGGTTCTGTGGATCTGTGATAGGATTTAAAGCCTGTTCATGATGGAAGTGAAATATGAATGCATATAGACCACAACACAGTATTTAAGGCTGATTCAAATACAAATGCAATTCATTATTTGACTAAGATATTTCTTTTGTTACTCCTTTAAAACATGAACATTTCTTATGAGATCCATATACTAGCTATTTTCCAAGAAAAATTTCCATAGTTTTCAGGAAATTTGAACACATCATCAAAAAACTATGCATGTACCTTTAAGCCTAGAAAACAACTTCCTGTATGTCAGAAACATACCCCCAACCCCTCCTGTTACGGAATTTCATGCATCAGTTCTGATCAGAATCATCTTGTAACCTTCAAAACCCTTCAAATACAGCTACCCACCATGCTTTGATAGATATAGTCTTACCTTATCGGCTTCAGTCAAGGTCGGCTCACTGGAAGGTGATGACTGATGGTTGCGCTGCAAAGACTCGTGGGATCTGTAAAATAATAATTATACCAAAATAATATTTTGTTTATAACAAAAGGGATGTGTGACTACTATAAAGGCAATAATACCAGGAAAACTTTTGATTAGCTAATGCAGTAAATCCACACTTCACATGGCAATGATTAAAACAGATTTTGTTAATAATTTATAATAAGCCTGTAGAGTTACAAAGTGACGAAATGTTAATCTCATTTTTACACACTAACTTAGCCTTTCCGGTCTTGGCGCTTGTAAGCATTTTGACATGGGAAAAATCTGTCCTCACCAGTAAATCTGTTATTCTATGCATATTTTTCTTTTATAAAATCTGTAATTTATCAGTATGATGAATCACAAATCACACTAGTAGGATCAATCAGTTTCATTAAACTGATTCATCAGATTTCATCATAATGGGCAATGTGACACATTCATGTTTATACTTAGTTCGTAATTATATGATCATGTTCAAATTCAATTTACATTCAACAGTAGGGCTGATGCTAAGGGAGTGGGTAATTCATCTTCTACACTTTGTTCCATTCAAACCGCATACCCCGTTTCATCTCCACACAAAACATTACCCTCCCAAAACCCTACCACTCTTCAAACTGTCAGATATGCTTATGGAAAATAATTCTCATAATTAGAGAATAAAGGTATGATTTTGGGAACTGGTACTATCTTTACGACGAATTGAAACCAAGGCGATACCATAATTTTAAGTGGAAGAACGAGGCCGTAGGCCGAGTTCTTACACGCAAAAATAATGGTGTTGCCGGTTTCAATTCGTCGTAAAGAGTGTACCGGATCCCAAAATCATACCTTTATTCTCATTCTTAAACAGCAATTATCATTTAACACTGGCGGATCTACATAGGGGCGTGCTCGGCGCACGCCCCCTCGTTGGAGAGAGAACAAAAAAAAATGTTTGATATGACTGGAAAAAAAAGGACGGTTTGGAGCACTTTCTCCTAATAATATTGAAGGTCTCACTGTCCGAGAAAATTGCATATCCAGCGTGTTTTGCGTCCGGCATGCAATTAATTCATTCTGACATTCCGCAACAAGTGACTGGCTATTTTTTTTTGGTTTCTATGGAAGATGTAAAATGCATTGCTAGTTCATCGATATTATTATTAGTTAGGGCTGATAGGGCATTATAGGTAGTTTTTGGTTCAGTTTCTTCCAAAAGCACCCAATTTGGCCCAGATGTTGCCTATATCATACTTTTTGATTTATGGAGCCACCATAATCCAATATGGCCGCTACCGGAATTATAATTTTAAATCTAAAAAGGTTAGAATCATGAACGACACATCTTTTTATTTTTTTGGGGGTGGAGATTCAGATATGATGTCAATTTCATCCTTTAAAGCCGCCATATTGAACAAATCCAAGGTGGCCGACACCGGAATTAAAATTCTAAATCTAAAAATGCTAAAATCATGAATTATACATCTTTTTAGGTTTTTTGAGGGTTGGAGATTCAGATTCTAATGTTATTTTAATGATATAATGTCGATATTGAACAAATCAAAGATGGCCGCCGCTTCTTTGTCTGATTTCTCTCTTGCTCGTTTGACACGCGAACTACTACCATAGCTCCTGCAGATTTTGTGATACCTGCCTTAACGCGATTTAAGAGTAGCCGCATCCCGCATCCTGCAACCTCATCCCCAGCGTCTCAATGAGATGTAATAAAACAAATACTAGATGGTTTATATCGGGAAAACAGAACACATTTTTTTTGTACTGGCTACGGGCCTACCGTCCCGAACCCAAAGGGTGGGGTGATAGGCCCGTAGTCAGTACCTCAGGAAAATGGTGTGCCCTATTTCCCCTCCAACCATATAGTATTTGTGTACTACTGCTGATTGGAAGTGGTGACGCTCATAGGCTTGACATAATCAGTAAAAAATAGCAAAAATTAACAACTCTCAAATTCTTATTATCATTTCAAAAATGTATTATGATAGCTGGTAGGTTGTGTTTGGCTCAGTACATACCACAGGATTGACCTTCCACATACAGAAAATGCATAAAATGTCATCCAATTTGTAAATTTTGTGTATGTTGATAAAAGCCCCTAAAATGATGACCTTTACCAAATAAAATGACCTTAGGATGACTTTAAATATAAAGTTGACATTATATTTCTATTCAAATATCATAGAATCTGAATCTAAACCCCAAAACCTCAAAAAGATTCTTTTTACTTAGACTTTTCGATTTAAAATATAATTCCAGTGGCGGCCATATTGGATTGGATTGGATCAATATGGTGGCTTTAAAGGATGAAGTTGTCATTATGTCTTTAAAATAACATTAGATTCTGAATCTCCAACTCCCAAAAACCTAAAAAGATGTATCAATCATGATTCTAACCTTTTTAGATTAAAAATTTTAATTCCTGTAGCGACCATATTGGATTGTGGTGGCTCCAGGAGGCGCCCTTCTTGGCGCCCATCAGAAATTTTAAAAAAAGTATGGTATAGGCAACATCTGGGCCAAATTTGATACTTTTGGAAGAAATTGAACCAAAAAATCCCTATCAGCCCTAACTATTAATGTGTTTTAGAAAGTAAACATTGCAAGGGTTCCGCGTGGAAGTGGGAAGGGGTACGCCCTGCAGCAGGCCCCTCGCCCTGCAGCAGGCCCCTCTCCCCCCCGCCGCAACGCAGGAGGGGACCCCTCCCACCACTGGGATGCCATTGTAGCTGTGTTATTTGCAGCCAATTCCACGCCCCCTCGTTCCAAAAATCCTGGATCCGCCACTGTTTAAGGTCATCTTTAACTCAATTTCGCGATACTTTATGGCTTAAATACAACAAGAAAGGACTGCCATCACAATCGAACAACCCGCTGAACGCAACGATCATACGCAATGAGACGCAACGTTGGCAGGCGCGCGCGAAAGTAGCAAAACGCGGTATGGCGCGAGCGCTTCAACCTTAGAATAACTTCAATACGCAGCGCGTACTACCTGGGTTCAATTAAACAAATTGAACCCAGGCATCAGCCAATGAAATTACTTACATTTTCACAGCTGTTTAAGAATTCACAATACAGTGCACCACCAGTGGTTACCTTTGCCAGGGTCGACATCGCCGTCCATTTTCCATTGGATCAGTATTATGTTAATATATGTGTTACGCAGACTTCTACTTTTTCCCATGATGCATCGGGAAAAAAATTGCCTCTCTGATCAAATGCAAGAATTTAAAGCACCCCTTTTCACATTTCAAAAGGGAGATGACTAATTTTAATTATATAAAGTTTTTATCGTGATTGATTGACCCCAAATACCCCATCTGTGAAGTTTCACAGTGTTCAGTGACCGGAAGTTCACAGTGTTCAGTTTCAAGTCCCATAGTATTCAATTTAATTTCAATATTGGTTGACCAAAATGGGAGCACTTTTTTGCTTGTAACATCAAACCAAACACCTTTTAGCCCTAAGATTTCACATTGTAAATGAAAGAAATAGCAGCTTTCATTAGACCCCAAAAATTTGGACCACTTCTGGTAAAATCTTGGATCCTGGAGGCGAACCTTTTTGCAATCAGGCCATGGACATTTAATGCAATAAACACCCTTGTTTTCAACAAAATGTTTGTGGTCTAAAAATACCTCCTTTTCACAAGATCACAAACATTTTATTTTTTAATTTATCTCTTTATGAAGTATAGTAATTTATACACTACACACTGACAGAACGTGCGAAATCTGCCACTTTTTTTTAACACTGGACATGTGTGTTCAACTACGTTTGCTTAAAATATTAATTTCACTTCCTTTGAATGTGTTGAAATGATTAAGGAAATAAACAAATACATATTTACAACCAAAATACCTACTAGAGATGACACTATTTCCTCAAATCACGGAACCACAATTTTGTCAATGAACACCAGATGTTTCCCAATGCTCAGTGGCGTGACACTCCTGTCTTGTGTCCGAAGTGTTCAAATTTGGAATTGAGATGTTTGAAGTTGGAATGCTGGTGTCCGTAAAGTCATTACGAACACTGCTGTCCAGAAAATGGGTTTAATGTTTTACTTTGAACACTTCAAATGTGTCTATTCATATGAAGCTTAGAACATATGATGCAAAATAGTGTTTAGGTGTTAAAAAGGTAAAATCTCTAAAACACTTGGATGTCAAAAGTATAAACACCTATCATCAAACACCTAAACATGTTTAAATTTAAACATGCTAAGATATAAGGTGTTTCAATATTAAACATGTTGAGACCAAGTGTTTAGGTATTTCAAAATGTTTAAAAATATGGTGTAAACAGTGTTTAGAAAGGTGTTTACAGTGTAACAATGGCCCAGCTTCAAATCGGGATTCAGTGGTTGATAGGTATCCAGAGGGGTATCCATCACTGACAACCACAAATACACAGCCAACCATGGGTAACCAATCACATACAAATATTACCCAAGGTGGGTCATTATTAATGCATATTTTGTTAATTAATTATTCAACTTGGGTAAAACTGTTCTCAAATTGAGTGAGCGCCCACGGTTGGACAAAGTTACCAAATATTTCAGAAGAATGTGAACCCCCATCAGAGACCTACAATAAACTGGAAATTTATCATTGGCCATGAAGTGCTCAAAAGGAAATATCAATTCTCACCTTTAAGCATTACAAGGTTTTTAAACCCTAACCTTAACCCTAGACCATTTCCCCATAGCCTTAAATCATTTACCCTATAGAACTTAGTGATCATATTTACATTGAGGTATGGAACCAAATGCTCAAAGGACATTGACTCATGGGGGAAATGTCCAATAGTAAGGATAGCAAATTGAAACTTCAAGGATGATTACATGTTGTCCCCAAGTACAGGCTTATAATTGCCCACAATGGCTATCTTTTTTCTAATAAAAATGGGATTTGAAACATGGTCTACTGGTATGTGATCCATTGCTTGTGGTAAGAACCCTTTTACTCCATACGCAGCTATTAAAGGGGCATTTCGTGATCCAAAGCCTCGTCCCCCCGACTTACCTAAAAAAAGCTGAGATTTTATATCATCTGAACCGTCGGGCTAAGTATATGTGTGCCCAATCTGACGTGCAAATTCGATCATGTCTGCAAGAAATTCGCAATTTTGTATTTTCTGTCCGTAAATGGACAGAAATTACTGTACAGTTGTCTATGGAAGATTGTGATATGAACATTTGCTCATAACATCAAAACGCAAGATCAGAATCAACTGGAATTTTGGGAGTTAGCTTTTCTCAATGATATCTAGTGAAACATGAACAAAACAGAAGGGGTTAGAATCACGAAATGCACCTTTAAATAATTGTAACAATTTACTTGTAAATTCCTTTGTTTTTTGGTGGGATATTTCAACTACTTCCCCACTAATATTTGATTGTCAATCAAAAATTTCACAGCATCAGAGTTATTGAAGAGTACTCCTTAGTCTGTTACACAAAGTACAAAACTGTACAATGGCAGCATTCATTAGGGCTATCATGACACCAAATTTTGAGAGTACACAGTTGGTTTGTAGCTGGTAAAACATCATTTGGTATTTGTGTATATATGTGACATGTTATATCAAAAACCAGGCTGAATTGGGCAGGAGCTGGAATTTGAGTCATTGTAAAATACTAAAATTTGAAGGCTTTTTGCTTCACATTGCTTTTTATTTCATCTCAATTGATCATTGCTAAATGAATTTATGGAATTTTGAAATTTTACTTTCCAAAATGTTCAAAATGAAGAAAAAGCCCATCAAATAAAGAAAATAATAAAATTAATATCAACGAATATAAAGACATGTTTTAAAAAATATTCTTTAACAATGGATTTTACTTTCAATTTTTCACAGCATGTTTTTAGCATAGCTAGATTCACAAATTTGTAAAATAAAAAAAAATTACAAAAAATTTCATTTTGGCCCCTTTCTCGATTTAGAACCTTGCCCAATTCCACCTGGTTTTGATATACCATGTCACACATACAGAAAAATTTTAAACCGAATACATTTATCAATAGGCAACCAGTGCAAAGATGTTAACAGAGGTGAAGATAAATGACGGCGGGGCACCTGAAAAACTATGCGGGCAGCCCGATTTTGAAGGCGTTGTAGCCGAGCAACATCCTAGTTTTTACAACAGGAGAGGAGTGCATTCCCATAGTTTAATTTAGAAACGACAAGTGCCCACACCACATAAGTAGCAGCCCCACCCAAAAACTTATTTTGCTGTTTCTCAAAATTAGGGTCAGTAAAATGAGGACAAACAAGAAAATAATTTTCCCCTTTAGCCTGACTAGTATACCCTTCCCCAATGAAGATGTTGATAACATCAATCAACACCCATTCACAGGTGGAGAGGCAACTTGGACTTTACACTATGGGTTAGGATTAAGGTTAGCATCAAAGGTCATGGAATATGAGGTCTTTTGAGGCACACCCACTGAACATGCTGAAGACACAAACTTGAACTCACAGACCTCTGTCACTACAGGCAAAAATGAGAGACCACAAGTGTCACACAGTTATGGACCATTTTGCCATAGATGTATCAGACATACTTATTAAGGCTATAATAATGGAATAAACATTCTGGAACTTGGCATTATGCTTTAGACCACTTGGCCGCCTCTCTCTCTCTCTTTACAATAGTTAGTTGTAAGTTGGAATTCTTCAACAGTGCCATTTTCACTGTTTTCTTGCACAGTGAATGATTTTCATATTCTGTGCAGCAACAAAGAACGACTAATGTATACCCTGAGTTGTCAGTTGTCTGTACCATTTAAGCAAGGCCCAGTCCTATGTCCAAGGAGTACCACTGCAAGCTGACACTGCATGTATGCTCGTTTACAATTCTTGTTGGTTAATTTTAATCAGCAGATAAACAGTGAGAAATTAAAACCTATCAGGGCTGGGTATAATGATGTTACAATTATTCCTATGTGGCATAGTTAATATGTCTAAATCACTTGTCAGTATAAGGTATGGCAAACCAATTTATATTGATAGGTGACAACAGAAACAAGTAAGTACAATGTAAATTTATCAATCAAATTTGAAATCTTTACCTGGTTATCAAAGTTAGCAAATTTGGTCAATTTGTCAGCTTAAGAGAGAGGCCCGAGTCACTGGATGCAGATTGTACACTCCAAAATGTTAAAAAATCCAAATTTTCCAAAAGGAATTTGAAAAAATGTTCAAACTCATACACACAGAAAACACGATGTAAAAAATATATATATAAACCGGCATTATGCAGAAAATTACATATTTTATGCAAAAGCTGGTAAATATACCGGTACATAACATTATGTGAAAGCTATAACTACATATTTGATATGCATTATATTATTTTACTTATTTATGTAAAATTTACACATCGTTTTGTAAAAAGAAAACAAAAAGACATAAAATAATGTAAGCAAACTCATTTACATATGTGGTTTGTAACCAATTATACATAGTTATACATAATCATACATAATTAAACCAAGTTTACATAAAAATTATGTGAAGTCATGTCACGACACGAGCGAGCTCGGCACAATTGAAAATGGAGGATCTTGGAGAGTGGCGTAGCCTCATGGAGTCGTGGGGTTTGGGGACTTATATTAACGTATTGTTCTATCTGTATCGATGCGTTTGTGTACAATATAATCATGATTTTAGACCAGGGAATATGAGATGCTTATAATTCTCAGGGTGATGGGTCATGACGAAAGTAAGCTTTATCTCATTCAAGTTGAACACACAGGGTCAGTACGTGTATACATAAAGTACTTTGCATATGAAGTTTGGGCTCATACGATACCAACAGTGTTTACCACTGTAGTATTATACAGGCATACAGCTGTCATTTGTAATAACTTGCCTCTCACCCCCGGGGAAGGTGCCCAAATTGTCAGTCACTTATATACTGTGTTGTTTTTTGAGCTGAATAAACTTGTTGAATTCTTGTCATGTACTGAAGTGTCTGTGTGACTATTTTGTGTGAATTATTTTCCTAATTTACATCTATATTATGTAAAACATTTTACATAATCGTGTTCACATGTTTACATAATTTACATGTAAGCATTTTACATAATTGTGTTCAAATATTTACATAATTTATATGTAAAAGATTACATAATTGAGTTCAAATATTTACATAAATAACAAGTGGAAGATTACATAATTCTGACAAGAATTATTACGTAAATTATGGTGTTTAAGTTTTACATAATGATTTGGTAAATGTTTACACAACTGATAATACATATATTTTATGTGCGCTTTTACATAATTAATGTGTACATTTTTACATTTACAAGTTTTACATAATTGTTACATAAAAATTATGTTCTGTTTTTACATAGTAAACATGCGAATTTTTACACAGGCTGTGTAATTATTTCTCTGTGTGTAAAGTAGTGGGAAAGGGTGGAAATTAATTAGCAAAAGTAGCAAAACTACCAATAAAAATTGGTAGTGAGTAATTAGCTAGAATGAAATGCAAAGTTGTTCCCCACACGGGGGCTGCTGGCTGTGGATTTCAAATGTATAGTTTTCCAATGGGCTATTCCCATTCAAACCCATACTCCCCCTGTGCAGGACTTCTTCGTTTGTACCTTCCACAGGGGTGGGCAGATTTCTAATGGAATAGCCAATGTAGATGAGGACAATCATCTTTCATTCAATAGTGCAAGTAAGGATGACCATTCTCACATCCTCAACATGCCTAGCATTTAAAGATGACAAGCGATACGACTTGACAAATTCCCTAATCCTAATTATAAATTCTTCACAATAGACGCAAGCTTCCTGCAACACCGGGTATCTTTGGAAATATTCTATAACCACGAGAATGCCAAAATATTCCTGTCTTCACCCTCGAGCACAAAGTATAGAATGAACAGGCCGGTGTGCGATGGTAATATCAACATCTGTGGTATCCATTGGTTTGTGTGGTCCGGTAAGCTTAGCCATCTGTATGCCAGCCCTTGTAATGTTTGCCTGGCTTCTTGCTTAAATGTCAGTTAAGTTCAACAATATCATTATTATGGTCAGCTTGATAGCCATATGTGTATAGGGTGTTAGATGACCATTAGCTTGTGAGAGTAAAGAGTGTTTGATAAATTAGTAATTTTCTTCAACAAGCCGTTAACATGGACAGACAGACAGACAGACAGAAAAGTGATTACTAAGTCTCTGCTGAACAAAGTTCAGATGAGACAAAAAGTAAAGAAAAGATGCTCAATTTAAGTCAAAGTTGATTTTTCTTGTTTTGTTTTGTTGTTGTATAGCTATAAGTGACTAAGGCCAATAAAAGTCCGTCTCGCAGACTCGCACGCAAGCAAGTATATGGAGTCATTTTGTAGCATGACCCTTTGCAATGAGCCCAATTGTTCACTTTTTTAGTTGACAGGAAACAAATTTGAAAAGTTGGCCTCAAAGTGGCAGAAAAAAAATGGGCCAATAACACAATAAAAAAGAATTTCTGCATTTCACATAGCTCATTTTCATTAAAAAAACCCAAGCAAAACACATAGCTCTTTTGCCAGATGTATGCGAGACACACTTTGAACTTTTTTTGGCCTAAGCTGAAACCAACTTTTTAAAATTATCTTTTTAAACACAGGCATTTTTTGTGAAAAAAATCAAAATCCTGACTGACTTATGCCTATACACAGCACTATATAAAAGCACTCTTGAGTTTGGTGTAGGTTTAGGGATTATGAGGCTATTAGGAATAGGTTTAGTATAACTTTAGTGCTGGGATTGATGTATTAGATCATGAGTTAAGGCTTACTTTTAGTGTTAGGATTACAGGTAGAATTATGGTGTGTAGGGTTAGGTTTACTGTTAGTGTACACTGTAAAAAAAATAATACAATAATTTACAGTAAAATACTGTAAAGGGGCTTAGAAAATGACGGTATTTGACTGTAATTTAGAAAAATAGCAAAATACTGAAATTTTCCAGGCCTATTATGACTAAATTTAAAAGTGGAGCTCTTATTTGAATTTTAAAGAATATCAACATTATTAAAAATATGCATTTTACAGGAAAAGCAACCAATCTAGATCAAGTGAAATGATTGTGACGATTTCCCGATGACAGTGTAATAATAATAATAACAGGCAACAGCGCTTTGTCTACTTTGTAAAAGAAGCTATATAAACCTCATACTATTTGCACCTGGACTGCCCTAGTCTATTCTCACATCTCTCTACATATTATTTCATGGATTTATACAACTTGAAATTTTAGTATTTAACAAACTATAATATAGACTTTATTCAGATCAAACAGATGGGAATATAGTCCTATAACTCAGTTTGACATGTCTATTATAGAATCAATGTATACAAATTTGATTTACATCACACCCTATATGTATTTATCTTGTAACACATACACCAGTTCTATGGCAGTGGACAGTTGATCAATTAAATACCACTTAATACCATGAGAATAGCC